>MQTX01000187.1:0-31165 GCA_009735665.1 Angiostrongylus cantonensis | reverse complement strand
ATATATACAATGTTTTACTCGTTGGAACGCTCTAGCTTGGTTATCCCACGAATCCAGGGTGAGTCGACTCATTCGTAAAGAATTCGACAGTTCTTAAGCAGCATCCAAACTCGCGCACGAAAAGTTGAAAGCTTTCGTGGTTGACGAATGCGAGAAAGATGAATCGAATGCAAAAAGTACTGGGATCAGCGTACTAAATGTGAAGGCTGCCCATGTACATAAAAAGTGGTACACCCAACCATGGGTGGTCCGAAACGACAAATTCGTTGTACAGAAAAAGTTCATTTACTCGCAAGCATCAACTAAGACAAGAATTTGTTCAATATTTCTACTCATCGAACTATGTAAGCGTAAACCTGCACCATTGTAGAGTAAAATGCCTATCTCTAATTCTCTCATTTTTAAACACTAGAAAAACTTTAATGATGCTGGGATATTTGCAAAACTCCGGACCGCAGGTGTCTGCGGTGGGGAACGAACGCGCTACTGTCCTTTCCGGGGAGTAACGCGTTCACCACCACACCATGCTGGTCTTTCGTTTATTGAATCGATTAGATCAATTTATTAGATTAATTATTAGATGTTAGATCAATCCCACTGACGGGTGATCGCTGATGGCAAAGGATCGATAGAACTAGCTGAGAGACAGGCGAAACGAAGGACCCGCATGTTGTGGTGATGAACGCGTTACTCATCGGAAAGGACAATAGCGCGTTCGTTCCCCACCGCAGACACCTGCGGCCCGGAATCTTGCAAATATCTCAGCATCATTGAAATTATATTTCGCAATATATGACCTGCTATTAAAAAAAAGTAGGTAGTAAATAATAAGTTAAAACTAGAGAAAACCTTTATAACAAAAGTGTCGCATTCTTCTTTTCTCTTGACGGTTTCCACGAAGTGGTGGAGCGAAGGTCGTGCTTGCCACAGTCTAGCCGAACTTCATATTTTTTAACTGCACATTAGTTACAATGATTTGCATAAGTTACAAAGCTGTCTAACATCTATATTATTACTGAGCAAACGCGTGATGCTACGTTGCCGTCTTTTGCAATTATTTGATCAATACCGGGGTTAATAGAAAGTCGATCGTGGTCCCAGCTGTTACTGAAAGACGTCCCAGCTATTTAATCTTTAAAAAAAAAACAAGAGCGAGGCATAAGGAGGAAAAACCAAAATTCCAAACCATTTGATATTACTCTTAATACCAATTAATGTATTAATTAAATGATGTTAAACCATGGTGTCCTCTTAACGTGTACACCTCGTCGGTGCTGGAAGGTGTTCTTGGGTGACGGGCCGCGATGTGCAACGGGGGCATTTATCCCCACTGCAAGGTCTCCCAACCCGAGAAGGAGTGCGCCATTTCTACTAGGAAACCCAGATAGATATAAAACAATACCAGGATCCGCCACCGTCCTGGCATCAAACTAGTCGCGTGGTGAAAAATCTCCCGCTATTCCATAAGGGCAACACTGCCTGTGGTGGTGGCGACCTGGGGCAGTCTTTGGTTAGGCTAACCTCGAGGCTCCAGGGAAACACAATGGCTAAACCAGCAAAACTTGAAAAGTGGAAGTTATGCTGGAGCCCGCGCAACAGGTGAAGACGGGCCATATAAGTATCCAAGTAATTACGTATATCATGATGTTATTAACTATATGATGCGACAAAATAAAACAATACCAGGATCCGCCACCGTCCTGGCATCAAACTAGTCGCGTGGTGAAAAATCTCCCGCTATTCCATAAGGGCAACACTGCCTGTGGTGGTGGCGACCTGGGGCAGTCTTTGGTTAGGCTAACCTCGAGGCTCCAGGGAAACACAATGGCTAAACCAGCAAAACTCTTGAAAAGTGGAAGTTATGCTGAAGCCCGCGCAACAGATGAAGACGGGCCATATAAGTATCCAAGTAATTACGTATATCATGATGTTATTAACTATATGATGCGACCATAATGATGCTGAGATATTCGTAAGACTTGGATTCCATGCCAGATCGAACAATGATTACCTTTTTCGGGGCTTGCGCATCACACATTGTGCCACTAGGGTCTTTGCTTCGCTTTTTTCTCAGTCCGCAATCACCTTTGAAACAAATTGATCTGGACAGCACAAATCGGCATCAAATCCAGTTAAGATGAGTCCCAAGTAGGAATGACGACGTTAACTTTTTATTTGCTGCTTGCTACAATTTCCACGCCAGCGTATGATGTGAGATACAACCACAATGATGCTGAGATAATAGCAGTGGCCTAGGGTCTCATTTTTGCGAATATCTTAGCATCATTATGGTGGTATCCCACATCATACCCTGGCCTGAAAATTTTAGTAGGAAGCAAAAAGGGTCAACATTAAAATTATATGATATTTTTATTATCATTATTTTTAAATATCAATCAAAAGGTCTAAATAAATTCTAGAACATATCTCGCCCTCAGTATAGTGCGCTCGTTTTTGGGCCGTGCCGAGCCGATATTTAACAGAGGGTTTAGTAATGGGGACAAAAAGTAGCCTAATCAGTAGTGGAAAGAGGAATAAATTGCACCTTCTCGAACACGCTTGTGTGACATGGTTATTGTAAAAAGAATGCATAGAAGAAATTCGATGCGCGATCATAAGAAATAATTACATTTAAAGCTGGAGAGATCGAGAGAGCAAATGCTAAATAAGTAAGGGACAAGTCAAGAGCTTTAAATAGTATATAGAACAATTTCTCACATGATCGAGCTAACAGAACGAAGTGTAAACATTTATTCTGCAAGCGTTTCGGGGGCCCCGTCTTTTTCAGAGCTGCTTTGATCAGAGTCGATGGTCCATAGCTGGCAGTTATCCTGGTGTGGATGTTCGTCGTATCATCAAAAAATATATAAAATGTTCACAAATAAAAAACTAATTATCAAAAAAGAATGCGAAATCTCCTAATTGTACCAGTGTACAGCATAGTATGTGATAAGATGTATCATCTTTTTTGTTCGCCTTCTCTTCTTCTATATTTTCACCTTTTTTTGTCCTTTTCTTTTCCTACCTTATCAACAATAACAGGCGAATCCACGAGGATTGGCTCTCGACACGACAGTTGTCGTGATGTTCCATCCGATCTTCATGACTCAAGTCGACAAGGCTTACCATCTGCAGTGTCACTACTTGGAGGCGACTAACAACGTGACAAGAGCACTGGAAGTGATGTGAGATTTTACATTCATTTATAACGATTTACTTAGACGTTTCTTAGAAGCGAGTGTTTAGGGCGTTTTGCGTTTATTACTATAGGGAAACTTATTAAATGAGTAGTTATACACTTCAGAAGGGCGCGCGTGGCGCAGTGGTTGAAGGCGCCACTGCGACATACACCTGAAATCGATTCCTGCGCCCATGGCCCACCAAGCCTTCCATCCCTCTGGGGTCGGAAAATTGGTTCCAAACTTGTCTGGGAGGATAGCAGCACTAACTCGATACATCGACAGGCCACCGCGAGTCATTGTAAAAGGCCAGATATGCATTCAATCACCCACCTCCAACGATACTTGATGAAGTCGAATGCATGGCGCATCCCTCAGGGATTGATCAACGCCGAGAGCTTTATCCTTATCCTTTATACACTTCAGAGCGACCTCTTTTTTTATTAATCGAGAAGAGGATATTGCTCTTTCAACACATTGAGTAAGTTCATGTACGATAATCGAAATTCTCACCTTGATTGCTTCCAGCTTTGATGTCAGCCACCATTTTGAAGCGCTAGGGTGATTACTGCAGTATTGTAAAGTAATAAGAAAAACCTAAGATTAATTGTAATGACTAAGAGAAATGTATAAAATAAAGGAGAAGAAGTGATAGAGCTGTTGGCGTTGATCAATCCCAGAGGAATTCGCCATTCGACTTCATTAAGCCTACTTTAGAGGTGATTGAACGCATATCTGGGCTTTATAATGACTCACGATGGCCTACCGATGTATCGAGCCAGTGCTGCTATCCTCCCAGACACGTGTGGTGCCAATACCACTTTTCTAGATAAAAAACAATAAATGATAAAAGATAAAGCTTTCGGCGTTGATTAGTTCACTATGGATATGGATGCGCCATGCATTCAACTTCACCATTCATCGTTGGAGGTGATTGAATGCATACCTGGCCTTTACAATGACTCGCGGTGGCCTGCCGATGTATCGAGCCAGTGCTGCTATCCTCCCAGACAAGTCTGGTACCAATTTGCCAGACCCCGGAGGGATGGAAGGCTTGGTGGGCCATGGGCGCAGGAATCAATTCCACGTGCGTGTCGCAGTGGTTCCTCCAACCACTGCGCCACACGCGCCGTATTAAGTCAAAATAAGATGTTTATTCTCCATAACGAAAGACAATTATGCAAACATACCCGAGCCTATTGATGTTCTCTTTTTGGCCGATGGGCATGTGTGTTAGCGTTAATGCCAGAAGTTGAACGACGGCTTCACCTTAGACATTGTTGCAGTTCGTCAGCTATTCAGAAAATTACCTCTTGGTTCATTGGACGTTTATTTTAAAAAATTTACTTCACTGCCTCGTAGTTAATTTTGTAGCGCTATATACTTTGCTTTTATAATCCTGCTGTTACAAAAAGTTCCAAAGCTCTCGCTATTTAAAGCTTAAAAGATTTGCCCATCCGGGGTGGTTGGAAAGATTGGTGATTCTGGGGCGCAGGATCGGTACCGTGTGTATTCCAGGGCGTCTCTAGCCAGTACGCAACACACACGCCTCTTATTATCACTGTATACTATTTGTTTTCATTGTTGGATAATTTAGCGATGCCGTGAAGACATTTGGAGAAACACATCAAATGTGATAGGTTAGATTGCCATCAATCCAGGTCTCTTTACAGCACGCCCTCAGCCACTGAATTACCGATAAGCATTACTGTCATGGATGAAAAGAAAACTCCCACATGCAAATATGAGGTAAGATGTTATTCTTGCGGATTTCTTCTCTTGAACCGTCCCTCAAAAAATCAGCTAAGCCGCAATCAAATCGAAAGATGGCGGTTTCGATGTTGAGATTTCACAATAGAATAAATGTGGCACTAGAGGTTCCACGAAGAACTGACTATAATTCGCGACCAAATATTTTCGAAAGCATAAGATTTTCTGTTGTTTTCACCTTTGGGTACTTTTCAGTACTTCAACTAAATTCATTGGGTTTCAGGTTCTCAACAAAGATCGAAACGGCTCTCCAGTACAGTTTGCAAGCTTGGGTGCTACTGTTTACCACAAGTGTGTTGTGACGAATCCTCAGGAATCATGCAGTGTTATTTGTTTCCAACTTCTCCCCTTCTAAAAAACATTTTTGGCTACATCCAATTTCATGTTGGCGAGAACTCGCAAAGATTAGCATGAGCCTAGAATCTTGAAGAAGACTGACTCTTTCCACCCATAGCAGACACATCCACGAGTTTC
The DNA here is from genome assembly GCA_009735665.1 of Angiostrongylus cantonensis. Lineage (NCBI taxonomy): Eukaryota > Metazoa > Nematoda > Chromadorea > Rhabditida > Metastrongylidae > Angiostrongylus > Angiostrongylus cantonensis. Next base: position 25,742 of record MQTX01000187.1, on the reverse strand, counting down.
TTTTAAGATGGACATGCGAATCGGAAGACATGAAGCAATACTGCATGACCGTGCATTCGTGCACTGCCAACGACGGACATGGCATCGAGCAACGACTAATCGATGAAAAAGGGTAGATCTTTGTGAATTTGTTTGATTTTAATCGTTGAGGTTGAAGAAATCAATTGCATGTTACCTCAGCTAAAGATGAAAGGACAGCGCACCGTTAAGAAAAGAAGAAATCGAAAGCTATGTGCTGGACATATTGGCCAAAACTCTGAAGTAAATCGTAGTTAAATCGGCTCGTGGTGGTTGACCCAGTTGTTCCTGTCCCTGTTCCCTTCGTCCCGCATTGAACCGGATCCTCCTTAGTTGAGCATGTCGAATGAGCCGAACACACCTGCGACGCTCTTGCGTACAGGACGATTGTTGTTGTTACGGTTATCAGTTGATTATGATTTGTGTTTTCAATTCATGATCCACCCTGCAGCAGTCGGTATTTTTTTTTGTAATAGTACTCAGGATCGACTTTCTATTAACCTCGCCATTGGATTATAAATTCGTCGTTTTCTCTTTCAGCACTCTGAGCGGCTGTTCTTCCTCGGTGGAGGACTGATGAAAAAAAGCGGCTCTGAAGAAGGCCATTCTGCCGAAACGCCAGCTACGATTGTATTGTATGTGTAATATTGTATGGAAGTGAACGTATGCTGTTTAACAACCTCGCGATTGCTGAAAGAGAAAACGACGAAGTCGGTATTTTGTTAGCTAGCACATACTGACTACACAGCATGCCAATGTACGGATTGTTAAGTCGTGTTCGATTCTTGCCGACTTGTTACAGCAAAAGCTGCTGTGTTGGATCTTCGAGAACAATCCTCGACGTAGTGCTCAATCGTCGTTCCAAACAACGAACATTAGTGACTTTGCAAGTGAAGAGCTGAAATTCCGTGCATGGCTATGTCGGCATTCTAGTGAAAGCCGTGACCGATCAACATTAAATATGCCAAAACAGCAGTCAAAACAAAAGACAACAAACCTCTAAGGGTCAGTGGAACGCAAAGAAAAGGTTCCTAGCGAAGTGCAGTTACCCGTACGACGCGTAGACGAGCCATCTAAATCTCTATGTATTCATAGTACCTATTGTAGTTCCATATACAGTATCCTGTGTAAAATTGTTTTTTATTAAAAGTAGATTTTTATTATACTGAAGTGAATGAGGTTTAAAATTTACCAAAACGAAACAGTGTTAATGGAAAATGCTTGTTCTTGGTCATATTTGAGAAAAACCAAGTATACGTGTGTTTATTGTTCTAATTGAAAGTGAGTTATCCTTCTAAGGCATTCTTGGCAGCACTTCATTTCGTACATCCAATCGCACTATTTCCTTAATGGTGCTGCAGGTGCTCCTTGGACCGATATCTTCTGGATAACCTTGAGTACGGGGCGGATCTCACTGCCGGACAGGAAGCGTCGGTGTTCAAGTTTGCAGACAAACCAACGATGTTCTTCTCATGTGTCATTCGACTAGAACTCAAAGAAGATTCGAATATCCAGTGCAGGGTAGGTTTTATTGTTGATTATTAAAGATTGGTTTTGTCCATTACCGAACAGAATATTGTGAATATTCGGCAAAAAAAATACCACTGTAGTGGTAACATCGATCAGATTTTGTTTTCTGGTGTGAGCAAAGACAGTGGTAGTAATCATGGAATTACTGAGTGAAAGGATAAGCGTTTTCCTCTATTCTGCTTAAAAACAAGGTTCCTGAAGTGAAGCTAGCTTGTTTAGCGTCCTGTTGAATACTGTCCATCAGAAGCGTACAGCTCGTTGACACGTCGGATGTCGGATCTCTTGAAGAAAATCTCGGACGACTTCCCAAAACCTCATGTCACAAACTTTAGCAAAAAGATATGTTATTCTTATTATTATTATTAATATTAATATTACGATGATTTAATATTGCTGTTAGTTCTCGTGCCGCTGTGCTGTGCGCCTGGATGGAATAAAATCATGAGCAATTCTGCTATGCGGAATGAGTGTCAAGTTCAGATTTTCTTAGCTTATACTCTCTTCTATATGATGGTTCCTAAAATATAAACGCTTAATCGTTTTAAGTGATGTGAACTAATAAAACATGACATGGAGAGAGCCACTGCGAAATGTTTTTCAACGTTTAGAGCTACTATAAACTATTTTACAATGACTCAAAAGACCGACTGTCCATAAACCTCGACATAGATAGTTGATATATTTATTTATATCATCTTATAAACTGTTCTTTTTCAGCTGAGAAAAGATACAAAATATATTTTACAATGTTTTTTATGAGCATAAAATACGTGACATTCGTTGTGATCAAGACTTTCACCTTTCAGATAAACGAATCTGTGCAATACGACACAGCAGATGTCATCGTTGGAAAAGACGTCAAGGAAGAACATCTGTACGATTTTCGTAAGCTCTCTGTTTGCGATGACGTCATTAGATTTCTCTGAAGAAAGAACTCGCAAAAAACTTATCAGAATTCTTTGTAGTTAACCGGAATGGGTAGCAAAAAAGAAATCGCTGAATGTACATTGAATTGTTCTCTTAACTAGGGTTACTGGGTTCGTTCTAATTTTCCCAAACCGCTGCGTAATTCCTATAGGCCATTTTTTTGCAGAATTTTAGATTTTCTCTGATTTTCACCGTCTCTCATTTCTGCACAAATAATTTGGGATGTTAAACCTTTTTTCAGAAACGTTCGAAATTCCCGAGACGCAGTACGGCGTAGTCACGATGTCGATGTCTCGGCTTCCTCTATAGAAGTGCTTGAGCTTCCCGACATTGGTAATGTCATTTCTAGGATTCTAAACGTGCATAGCAGAGTAATTTGGGTTTTTTCTTTAATGGAACATAGTTTAGGGTTATTCATGGATTTAGAAGTTGTTCTGTTCTTTACAAGAATTTCAAAGTTTTTTTTTCGATAGTTGCTGATCAAGAGGTCGAGGAAAGCAAGCACTGTAGCTCTTCGGCTCCGATGAGCTTCCGCTTTTTTCCTCTTTTTAAATCGTCCTCAAAGCTACTTCTCTAGCAGATTCTGCTCTTTGCCTCCGTTGATCCAAAGCTGTCTCACTCACAAACTCGGCTACAACAAAATTAGTCGGTGGATTCTACATGGATCACACTAGTGTTCTTTCTTTTCTCGTAATCGACCAATTATAGATCTATTTAGCTAAAGAATTTGAAGTCATCAATCGAGATGAGATAAAGGTTTCTCTTTCAGGAATGGAAAAGCAATTATGCTTGGAAAACACAGACTCTACTAATAGTGACATACAGGTGAACAGATTTCTTGGATATAGTTTTCATCACAACAAACCACCACTTTATCTTAAGAGATGCGTTTGGAGGTTATCCTTGGCGCTATTGCTTTCTGCAATAACCTTTCTCTCTGGCGTTGGTATTTGTCTCTTTCTGACAATCAATTCAAGGATACATCACGCCGGTTCACTCATCTATGCAGCGTAGTTTTCACTAAGAAGAAAATCTTTTTTTCTCCATCAAGTCAATTTTTTGTGACATTTCGATGCTGACGTGTTCCTAGTATAATTATTTGAATATCCATAAAAAATGTCTACAATTTTGTGATAAAACTTTATTATAGTGCTGCTCTTCGTGGTGAAATAGCTTTGAAAAGTGCTAAAGATTTTGGCCAGGAAGTCTCTAAAAGAATTCTGCGTATTGCGCAGTTCTAGAAAGAATCTCTCTTCAAAGAAGGCAACTACCATCTTCATAGGAGATTCGATAGCATTTTTCAAGCTACATGCCATAATTTGACAAACCTTCTGGTAGTAAGGCCATTTTTTTTTGACAATAACCAACAAATTTATTGCGTCTTAATGCTTGAATGTGAAGGGGCGCGTGTGGCGCAGTGGTTGGAGGAGCCACTGCGACGCGCGCGTGCAATGCGCCCATGGCCCACCAAGCCTTTCATTCCTCCGGGGTCGGCAAATTGGTACCAGACTTGTCTGGGAGGATAGCAGCACTGGCTCGATACATCGGCAGGCCACGGCGACTCATTGCCAAGGCCAGATATGCATTCAATTACCTCCAACGATACTTAATGAAGTCGAATGCATAGCGCATCCCTTAGGGATTGATCAACGCCGAGAGCTTTATCCTTTATCCTTTAATGTTTGCTTGGCGCAGTGGTCGGGGGTGCCCTGAAACACACACATGGAACCGATCCTCGCGCCCATGGCCCACCAAGTCTTCCATCCCTCCGGGGTGGGCAAATTGGTACCAGACTTATCTGGAAGGATAGCAGCACTGGCTCGATACATCGGCAGGCCACGGCGACTCATTGCAAAGGCCAGATATGCATTCAGTCACCTCTAACGATACTTAATGAATTAGAATGCATGGCGCATCCCTCAAGGATAAGGGATTGATCAACGCCGAGAGCTTTATCCTTTATCCTTTAATGTTTGCTTGGCGCAGTGGTCGGGGGTGCCCTGAAACACACACATGGAACCGATCCTCGCGCCCATGGCCCACCAAGTCTTCCATCCCTCCGGGGTGGGCAAATTGGTACCAGACTTATCTGGAAGGATAGCAGCACTGGCTCGATACATCGGCAGGCCACGGCGACTCATTGCAAAGGCCAGATATGCATTCAGTCACCTCTAACGATACTTAATGAATTAGAATGCATGGCGCATCCCTCAAGGATAGATCAACGCCAATAGCCTCAGCTTTCTTGCTTTTGAATTGGTGACTTCTTCATGCGAGTATTTCACTGTTTTTACAGGCCTTCATCCACTACTTCTTGTTTTTTATTCTCTTATAAGATGTATTTTAACAGTGTTAATGCATTTCACTTGCGAAAATTGTTTGTAACATCGCCGTTGATTACTGTACTTGAGAAACCACGTTTCGCCAATATTTGCAAAGACTAATTCAGAGCCTTTCCTCTCTTTTTTCTAGTGGCAAGACTTTTTGAATAAATACTTTTCTCAATGACTGAGTATTCGACCAACGATTCGGCTGCTTCGCCTTTCTCAGAACCTCGTTGATCGGGGTCGATAATCCACAGTTGCTCGATATCGCATCGAGTCGAATCCGCAAGACAGAGCATCGCTCAGTATGCGGTCCTTCACTCGGTGGGGTCCAATTTTATATAGGACGAATACTGGTAGATTCCCAACATTCAACACGATATGTACTTTGACGGGTGTGTGTCCTGCAGCAGTTGGTGTAACATTTGCTAGCAGTGTGTTAACATGTTAAAAGCCTATAAAAACCTTTGTTAGCTGTTATGTAGAAAAGTATTGACTACTGTTGCCGAAGTTTAGTGAAAGACAGTTTCCAAAAATATTTTCTGAGCGGCTTTTCTAAAATTTTCATAAAGTGACCCGAAGAAAAATGAACATAAAACAACACTGTTTTAAACTTCAATTTTCTTTTAGCCTTCACTTGAACAACCTATGCCTTGTTAACTTTTATTTACAGCCTACAACAATTTTCATGGCAGGGTATTTTACGGAATATAACCACAGTGATGACGAGATATTTGCAAAACTACGAACCGTAGCAGTCTGCGGTGGGAAACGAATACGCTATCACCCTTTCCATGGGCAAACGAGGCCAACCCATCACCATGCGGGTCCTTCGCTACGCGTTAACATCCGGAGAGGTAACAGCGCGTTCGATCCTCACCGCAAATACCTGCGATCCAGAGTTTTGCAAATATCTCAGCATCCTCATGGTTGTATTTCACATAATATTCTACCGTGGAAAATTTCAAAATTTCAGCGGTATTACCCCTTCCGCGGACTAAGGTGTCCACCACCACACTATGCGGGTCCTTTGTTTCGCCTGTCCATCAAAGGAGCACCACAAATCGCCACGAGGACGTTGTTCAAACAAGAGGAACACCAGGATAGCAGCACTGGCTCGATACATCGGCAGGCCACGGCGACTCATTGCAAAGGCCAGATATGCATTCAGTCACCTCTAACGATACTTAATGAATTAGAATGCATGGCGCATCCCTCAAGGATAGATCAACGCCAATAGCCTCAGCTTTCTTGCTTTTGAATTGGTGACTTCTTCATGCGAGTATTTCACTGTTTTTACAGGCCTTCATCCACTACTTCTTGTTTTTTATTCTCTTATAAGATGTATTTTAACAGTGTTAATGCATTTCACTTGCGAAAATTGTTTGTAACATCGCCGTTGATTACTGTACTTGAGAAACCACGTTTCGCCAATATTTGCAAAGACTAATTCAGAGCCTTTCCTCTCTTTTTTCTAGTGGCAAGACTTTTTGAATAAATACTTTTCTCAATGACTGAGTATTCGACCAACGATTCGGCTGCTTCGCCTTTCTCAGAACCTCGTTGATCGGGGTCGATAATCCACAGTTGCTCGATATCGCATCGAGTCGAATCCGCAAGACAGAGCATCGCTCAGTATGCGGTCCTTCACTCGGTGGGGTCCAATTTTATATAGGACGAATACTGGTAGATTCCCAACATTCAACACGATATGTACTTTGACGGGTGTGTGTCCTGCAGCAGTTGGTGTAACATTTGCTGGCAGTGTGTTAACATGTTAAAAGCCTATAAAAACCTTTGTTAGCTGTTATGTAGAAAAGTATTGACTACTGTTGCCGAAGTTTAGTGAAAGACAGTTTCCAAAAATATTTTCTGAGCGGCTTTTCTAAAATTTTCATAAAGTGACCCGAAGAAAAATGAACATAAAACAACACTGTTTTAAACTTCAATTTTCTTTTAGCCTTCACTTGAACAACCTATGCCTTGTTAACTTTTATTTACAGCCTACAACAATTTTCATGGCAGGGTATTTTACGGAATATAACCACAGTGATGACGAGATATTTGCAAAACTACGAACCGTAGCAGTCTGCGGTGGGAAACGAATACGCTATCACCCTTTCCATGGGCAAACGAGGCCAACCCATCACCATGCGGGTCCTTCGCTACGCGTTAACATCCGGAGAGGTAACAGCGCGTTCGATCCTCACCGCAAATACCTGCGATCCAGAGTTTTGCAAATATCTCAGCATCATCATGGTTGTATTTAACATAATATTCTACCGTGGAAAATTTCAAAATTTCAGCGGTATTACCCCTTCCGCGGACTAAGGTGTCCACCACCACACTATGCGGGTCCTTTGTTTCGCCTGTCTCTCTGCTAGTTCTATTGATTAATGCTATCATCAATCACTCGTCAACGGGGTTTTCCAAAGTGCTTTAAAATTTTGTTGAACTCTCCTCAATCCATCAAAGGAGCACCACAAATCGCCACGAGGACGTTGTTCAAACAAGAGGAACACCGGTGTTTTTACACTGCACCAACACCGTTGATAATAAGTGTCATCCGCAATGCATCTTTGCAAGGCTTCTTACATCGATACAGGTGGGAAAATTAATAGAGGAAATTCGAGGATGTGCCATCAGAGTCTTTGCCACCGTCATCCGTTAGGCATGTTGAGTGTAGACTACAAGCTCTTCCGAAAATTGTCGTATTACGAATATCAAGGACTTTGGAAGAGGTACAACCAGTTGAGTACGCCAGATCTCGATAATAGTTCAAGAATAACAACTGCTTATTATCCAATTTTCGCTCACTATGAAAAAACGTTTCACCGCGCAAAAACGAATGCAATCCATTCTCGCTCATCTATGAAAGAGTTGGCCCATTCTATATAAGAACTGTAGTCAACCTATCGTAGCTTCAGCACAAAAACGCATTTTTTTCATCGACCCTTCATCAATAGGAAAAGGGGTTCGATATGGTGGTACTGTCTTGGAAAAACTGTTTACAGCCTCACTATATAAACAATTGCCAGAATAGTTACTATAGTTTCATCTCATCATAGGTCTGTGGTAACCACATTCGTGGTCCCGCATATCGGTTTACGATCTTGCAGCACGCAAATGTTTTAACTTCGTTGTGAGACTTCGTATTCTTGTTGAGTAAACACGAGGTGTTATTTTTATTCCTATTCACGAATAAGCTGACGCTTCGGCGGACTTCGCCTTTCTCAGAGTCTGGAAAGGTCAAGTTGACAGCAATCTAACCGGCCAAACACCTCCATAACCAAACAGAAAAAACGCTAAACCAAAATTTTAATTACAATGAACACAACTTTGCACACTCACCGATTTCTATAAGGCTTCCACTGAGTATGTCACGTGGAGACCAACCGCACAGAATTCACATGGATGCGTAATGTGCACCTACCATCAAAATAACAGGCTTACATGCTGCCCAATGTAAAGCATGATAAGAAGGCATTCTTCCCTGCGGTTCATTTTGGGATTTCTGAAATTGATCCAGAACGCCTCGAGTTTTGCGCGCTTGTGTTCTCGATTCCCGTGTGAGGATCATGACACGTACTTCAAACTTTTCCCCGCTATGTCCTTGGGTCCTATGCGTGCCTAGTGGAGTATTTGGTTTACGTTTGTCGACTACGGGTTCTTTTAGGCGGACACGGAGTGGTCTGCCCTTTTCGCCAATGTATTCGTCTCCGCACGCCTTACAGGTGATCAGATAGACTGTACCCGAGCAAATGCAATCACTGTCTCCACCGTAAGGGCAAACATTGCAATTTTGCGTTGGACGTAGACGGTCATATAGGCGGTTACGAACTAGCTGACATCTTAGATTACTCTGTGGAGTTTCATTTATCGTAATGAATTCTCTAGAACGGCCCTTCTTAAGCAGTATTTTATAGCTGCGCTTGCATCATTTGAGATGAAGGTAGGATAAACGGCACTTTTTTAACTCTAGAGTTGTCGTTTAGAGGCCTAGGATTACCCCTAAACCTATCCTGAGCTACAGTTTCGTAGCAATTAGAAATGGATATTTGCCGTGCCAAATTTCGAGACTCCTCTTTCTGTTCTTTTCCCGTGCACATGTTGGTTCCTCTTCGAAACATTTCTCTTACAAGAGCCCTTTTCGTGTGAGAGCGGTGAGAGGAGAGGGAATGAACCAAGATGATTTTACTACTTGGCTTTCAGTACCACTTCGTGATGTAGCCATTTTCCGACAAGCTAATTTGGACGTTCAGGAATGGAAGCCAGTGTCTTTTCGGTTTTTTTTCGAGTAAACTTGGAAACGGCACTTTTTTAACTCTAGAGTTGTCGTTTAGAGGCCTAGGATTACCCCTAAACCTATCCTGAGCTACAGTTTCGTAGCAATTAGAAATGGATATTTGCCGTGCCAAATTTCGAGACTCCTCTTTCTGTTCTTTTCCCGTGCACATGTTGGTTCCTCTTCGAAACATTTTTCTTACAAGAGCCCTTTTCGTGTGAGAGCGGTGAGAGGAGAGGGAATGAACCAAGATGATTTTACTACTTGGCTTTCAGTACCACTTCGTAATGTAGCCATTTTCCGACAAGCTAATTTGGACGTTCAGGAATGGAAGCCAGTGTCTTTTCGGTTTTTTTTTCGAGTAAACTTGGTGTACTCTGACTGTTCATTCAACAACTCGAAACATTTGTCCATTTTCTCTTGTGTTGAACAAATGATCAAGCAGTCATCTGTATACCTACAGTAGAGTAACTGCCCGAGATCGATCACTGGTGCTTTCACCTTACACATATAAGCAATGGCATAGTTTGGTGCCAGTCGTTGTCCTATTGCCATCCCTCTCATTTCTGCGTAATAACCCCGGACCATCTGAAGATTGGGCAATTTAGGCACTCCTTTAAGAGTGTCATTAACTGCTGAATTGAAAAACCATACATGATGTTTATTGCTCCTTCATGTTGTATAAGCAGCTCGCGAATGGCTTGCACAGCGGAGTCATTCGACACGTCTGTAAAGAGGGCGGTGACGTCGAAGGACTCCATCACCTACGCGTTGTTGGGTTGCGCTTTACGTAGACGATTCAGGAACATTTGGGTTTTCATTAGATGGGCTGGAATGTACTTTAACAACTGGGTGAGTACTAGGGTTATTAGCCACGTTATTCTATCCGTTGGTCGGTCCACGTGGCTAATGATAGGTCTGACCTTAAATAGCGATGGATCGGTAGACACGAGATCATCTCTGGATACTAATTTATAGGTTTTGATAAGTAAGTACAGAACTGGACATGTTGGTAGATCAACTTTGAAATGAGAGATAACTGATGTCTTTAACCCAGCCGCTCTCGCCATTTTAACCCAATCGTTGTTTAACTTTCGGTATTGACTTTTAAATTCCTTCTTAGACTACGGTCGATAAAGGGAAGTATCTTCAAGTTGCTTTTCCCTTATCTCAACATCCAACTGGTAAAGAATCACAACGAAGATTTCACGCTTATCACTAACGGATAGTCTTATGTTTTCGATCTTATCAGCTTTCGCACCTCCCGCATACCACGTTTTTGCATTTCAGTGAGGATGGGGCAGTATTTCTTTGCGCGATTGTGATTAAGGATTTGAGATTTTTATTTGTAAGCATCCGAAATTTTACATCAAGTTTATTATTAGGCTCTTGTTGTCTAAAGAACGGCTGAGGAAATGGTGCTTTTGGTAGCGCGCCCACTTGGTGATGTTTACGCCTATTTTGCGTTTCACCTTTAGCTTTTTTGCGGAGTCTGTCTTGAAGTTCATGTAAACTACATACGATCCCACGTAAGGTTACCTTAGAAATGGGTTCAGATAGTGAGAAACTCGGTTTCAAATCTAATAACGAGCGCGCACCTTCATTGTGAGGAACTCTTGCTGTCGCAAACATCCTTTGTTAATCACACTTTTTATGCAATCGAAACTTCTTGTCTGTTGTTTTTGCTCCAAACCATTACGACTGCGATAACACAAAGGTTACTTTAAAAAATCGTTCCCAGTCATCTGTCCTGATCAAGAGAGAGCTGGATGCGAAAGTCGACGAATGATTTCGGTAGAAGTTCTAGACCAGTGCCAAAATTCCGCTCCAATCAGAAGACATTTAAAGGGCCCACTTGAGTCAGTATCGCATTCCTTCCCCCATCCCTCTTGTTTATCATATTGATGCGCTATGTAGTCAATAGTTAATTCATAGTGTTAACTCTTAATGCACCTGGTCACTGTTTTATATAAACTTTGTTATCATGTACCTCTAAACATACCTACTCAATTATGTGTCATCACGTTTACCTCACCACATTGTACTCACAAGCTTACACATATGTTAATACGTCAACTCCCGGCAATGAAATCATACGCTTACATGTATTCTTTAATTCGTTAACCTCATTGTAATGTACTTACGAGTTAGCATATAACCTCATCGCAATGTTATTACAAGCTTCCATCTAGCCCTTAACGTGATAGTCTCATCAGAACATCACAAGCCTACATATAGTGTGTAACCCCATAGCATTGTTGTTTGTGAGTCACGTATTACGGCCTCATCTCTTAATATGCCTTATCTTGTGACACTATCGATGTATTCTATATGCACATACTACTGTTCCACAACCCTATGGCAAAGCATCTAACCAACCTTACCTTCACTAATTTTGATCACGGCACCACATTTCAGCCTTTATTGTACCGAAGTTTATATGTCGTTATTCTTGGGTTATCGTCATTATAAACGGTTTAGTTACCCAAGTTTGAGTTTTGAGAAATTGCTTTGCGACAACTACGAAGGAGACCCGCAACTGCTACTAAGTCTAGCATTCTACTCAATGCAAGTGATTATGAGGTGCCGAGAAGTGACTAGAAGACCTAAATTCTACTAGAAACCACGACACTCACCATGGTTGTCGGTAGTGAAGTTAGACGAAGAGGAAAAAATATATCGATGGCATTTTCATGTCAATTCTTCATTTCGATAATGACGTCTTCATTCTTGCGATCATTACTTCGAGAAGAATAAGCCATTCAGATATGAACCTCAATAGGTTCAACAAAATGTAAAAGTGGATTTGGTAGCATATAAATGAGAAAAAATGGAGTTCACAAAGTATGCGGCGGTAAACAAATATATACAAATAACAGCAGTTAATAGAAATAACTTGCAGGAGTTAATAACAATAAATAACAATTGTTAATAACAACAATTAACATCAGTTAACAACAGCAAATAACAGCAGTTAATAACAAATAAAATCATTTAAATGAAAACAGCAAATAACAGTTGTTAATAAAAACAAATAAAAACAGTTAATAACAACAAATAAGAGTACATAAATACAACAAACAACAGCTGTTAATGACAAGTAGGGGCAAATGATAAGTGCAAATAACAGCAGTTAACAACAAAAATAACATCAGTTAACAAGTCAGGTGTGCGCACATCCTCTTGGAATACGTGTTTTCCGAGCGAAACTCTCGAAGAACGTCAAATGTGCACTAAACAGTGAAATAAGCGTTTTCTGCCCAGAATTCATGAACATCGTCAAATGTGCGCTAAACCATGAAATAAGCGTTTTCGGAGCGAAGCTGACGAAAAACGTCTAATGTGCGCTTAACCTCTTGAAATAAGCTTTTTTCGAGCAAAACTCACGATGAACGCCAAATATGCGCGAAACCATTAAATAAGCGTTTTAGGTCCTTTCCACCACATAAGGTTTTCTAGCTCGTATTTGTTGAGTCCTCTGTTGCACAGTCTGCCGGATTGTGGTTAGTATCTCCGTAATCAAATAGGATAATTGTGAGTAGATCTTCCACTATTTTTCGTGTTTCTTTTACTCTGTTTCTTACTAGAGTTCCATAGGAGTTTGTGAGTTTTTGGGATCTTATCCAACTAAGAGCTATCTCGGAGTTTGAAAAGGTTATTATATCCATGATGATGGCGTAGCTTTTTAGAGCTTCATAGACAGTTTCCAGGTTCGACTTTCTATTAACCTCGGTATTGGAATAAGAATATAACAATCTCGCGATTGCTGAATAAGAAAACTGCGCTTCATGGATAGTTAGAGATAATCGTATTGCCATTGTACAGGCATTTAAGTCGAGTTTTGGTATGGTAGGGTTATCTTTGCGTGAATTTAGCCTGGTCTTTCCCATAAAGTGCTGTGATTCATTGTTCGAGACACTGTATGAGGAAGTGGCCATACACTGCTTGCTTGCCTCTGCGAAAACAACTAGTTAAGTTGGGGCGCCGATTTGGATAATTTCTTGTGAGATATTGGCTTTAAATCCATTGGTATCATGTACCTTTGTCGTTGGTGTTCATTTGAAAGTTTTTGAAAGTTTTGAATCCCATGTATACTCGTAGTTCCATAGCTGTTGGAGAAACAATTTTTCTTGTAGTGTATGTGGGATGATCCATCCCATGGGATCGTAAATGGAGGCTAGCTGCTCTGCGATGGCTCGTTTTGTCAGTCTCGGTTTTTCGGGATATTGGCATGAGACAAAGAGTTTGTCTTTTTGAGAATTCCACTTTATTTCCAAAATTTTTTGGGTGGTGCTCTTTGACAGTTTCTCTTGAGGAATTTGTTCTATAAGTTGTTGGCTGTTAGTAACAAATTCGTGGAGATTCACGCTCATATCGCGGAATATTTGTTTCGATTTTCTTCCACACATGTGTTGTTGGCGAGATCTTCGACCAACTTTGGGTCATGTAGACAATTGTTTAAGTGATACTTGATTTCACGAAGACAAAGCCGCCACATCGAGACGAACAACAAGCGTGGACCATCGACTCGGATCGTCGGCTCTGATGAAGACGAAGACGTCGAAACGTTAGCCGATAATAAACATTGTTATCAACCTCGTGTAAGCTCATCAAAGAACGAATACATATTGATACTTGATTGTTTTTGCTAAGAGGAATGGTGAGCAGTTCTGCCCAAAAGTAACGCGTGTAAATCTACAGGTGACCATATTCTGTTGTTCGAAAGGTTTTGAGATGTCGCGTATCCAAAGGAATCGTGTGGCGTCTCTATCTTGTTCGTGCAATCGTATTTGTAGAAAAACTTTTTCGACATCGCTAATTAACGCGATGTTGCCAAAACGGAATCGAAACAGAATGTCGTATATTTGAAGCAAGAAATTGTGTCCTTGGTGAAGTGCTTCGTTTAGCGATGGTGTCTCTTTTGTGTGGGCCGACCCGTCGTAAACAATTCCTATTTTCGTTGCTTCTTTGTGCGGCATGAGCACGGCGTGATGTGGAAGATAGTATATGAGTGAACCGTCCGATGGTTTAGATTCGTCAACTTCTTCTATGATGTTTTTTTAATGTAACTGACTTGAAATCGTTTCATGGTACTTTTGCAGCATCTTGGGATCCTGTTTAAATTTTGTGATTATTGCTTGTAATCGTTCTACTGCCACGGCTTTATTGTCTGGTAACGTTGTTACATTGTTCTTCCACGGAAGCCGCACATATGGGAAAAGCATTCGCAAAGCCCGCCGATGCTTCGCTAATTACAAGACCAAGATGATTGCACTCCGACGCCCAGACGGAACAATAACAGCGTCCAGAAAGGCAATGGAGAAAATCATCCACGAATACTACTCAGATCTTTTCGATAGCCACGTCCACCTCCCGTGATATGAAATAAAAGTGGATGAGTATGTTGCACCACCAGTTCTCCCTTCCGAAATCCGATATGCCATTTCGTCGGTGAAAAATCGAACAGCATCTCGTCTGCACAGAATAAGATCAGAACATCTGAAGAACCTTCCGCCAGTTTTCGTAAACATACTGGCTCTACTCTTCACACGTTACCTATCTGAGTGCAAGGTCCCTACTCAGTGGAAGACCAGGAAGACCGTGTTGTTGTTCAAGAAGGGCGACCTACAAAATATAGTCAACTATCGCCCAATCTGTTTGTTGTCCGTCGTCTACAAGCTTCTCACTCGAGTCATCCTAAACAGGAATGGCAGAACACTGGACGAAGAACAGCCGTGGCAGCAAGCAGTGTTTCGAAAAGGATTTAGCACGAAGGACCACATTCACACGATAGTAAGGCTCACTGAAGCATCGCGAGAGTACAAAAGACCGCTCTGTCTCACTTTCATCGACTTACAGAAGGCCTTTGATTCAATTGAGATAGAAGCAGTCATGGAAGCCCTTGATAGTCAAGGAGCATTCACTCAGTAGATAAAGATTCATCATGAGTTGTATAAAAATTTCACAAGCAAGATCCCACCATTCTGCAACGATATTGACGTTGACTTCAAAAGATGAGTTAGTTAAGGCGATACAATCTCGCCACAATTATTTACCGCCACCCTCCAGAACGTCATGCAAACATTGGAATGGGATAATATGGGAGTGAAAATCGATGGTCGGCAGATACATCACCTTCGCTTTGCTGATGATATCGTTCTTATAACACCAGACATTAGCCAAGCGAAACGTATGCTTGCGGACTTTTATAAAGCGTGTGGAACGATTGGTCTTCGACTAAATCTCAAGAGAACGATGTTCATGAAGAACGGATTAATTTCGTTTGCTTCATTCACGCTCAACGGAACGAATGTCTCCGAATGCTCCAGTTTTGTCTATCTAGGTCGGGAAATCAATGTGATGGACGACTTAGCTCCAGAGCTGAGCAGAAGAAAACAAGCAGCTTGGGGAGCTTTCAAGAGCAGCGAGGATGTAGTGAAGAGTACAAAGAACCCACGACTCCGTGCCCACCTTTTCGACTCAACGGTACTTCCTGCCTTAACGTATGCGTCGGAAACCTGGTCGCTGCGTAAGCAAGATGAAAGACCACATAGCGTCATCGATTGCGCAGTCGAAAGGACGATGCGAGGAGGATTATCCCATTTCACCCAAGCAAGGGATGGGATCCGAAGCTCCGACCTGCGTCAACGATCAAAAATCGAAGATGCCGTTCTATTCGCCAAACAGTCGAAGATAAGATGGGCCGGACACGTAATGCGTATGAGTGGTAGCCGATGTACTAGAGCTGTTAGTGAGCTGTTAGTGAGTGATTCCTGAAGATGTCAAACGTACTGCAAGAAGACCACCGGCCCGATGGTCAGAGTTCTTCACGAAGAGCCTAGAAGAAAGATATGGTGGCTCGATGACTCCCTAATGCGAGCAGAACCCACTGGACTTCTCTTACTGGCGCCCGCTCGAGTCACTCGACGATCAACGGGACTACAGGTGATTCCCTTATCTAATACTTTCAGCACATCTCGGCTACTGAGCAAGATTTTAGGATGAGTAGTGCTGCGGGTCGAATCTATTGAAAAATGAATGTTATTTCGATGGAGAAATTCCATGTTCTGCTCTGTGAGTATCTCGCAATGTTATGGAGGAGATTTCGTGTTTCTTTGTATCTGCTTTGAACTCCAAATTTGTGAATTGCTAACTCCGTTGAGCACGCATCCGTTAATTGCAAGGTCTTGGCCAATTCGTTAGTATTAAATGATCTATCGGCTGCCGTGTCTAGTAGCACTTCTACTATTTCTTTTGGTCTCGTCTTGAGTACAATTGCTTGTGCCGCCCAAGTCTGTACTCTGGATTCATATGGCTTTGTAGAATCAAGAGTAATGGAATGTTCACCTTGTTTTTTATTATAAGTTACTGTATTGACCGTGGGTGTGGTGCTTCTCCTCCCTATTGCTAGGTTGTGTGGTTTGGGTTTTTCTTTTGCCTCTTTCCGCAGTCTATGTTCACTTGGTAGGTGTTGGTACTTACAAATGGAAGTGTGGTGTCCGCGCTTGTTACAATTTCGACACGGGCCTCCTTTGCACTCGCAAGCGAGCGGTGATGTGAGGAGTCGCAATTGTAGCAAAGATTGCGACCTTTTATCACTTTTACTCTTTCCTGTTGAGTTTTTATCGTAGTACAGTCGATTGGTAGGTGTCCTGTCCTGTTGCGATAGAAACATGATTGCGGTTTTTTATGAGTGTTCGTTGATGACTCATGGTCTCTCCTAGTGAACTATTAATCGACGTATTGTTGCGGTCGTTTCTTGGTACTGGAGATTTGCCTAGTTGGCGTTCTATTATAAGTTCTTGGGCTATGTAGTCGTTGATTACTTGGAAGAGTTTCTCTGTTTTGTGTGTTTCGTTGAATCGGCATTCCCGTGTTTCTCGTAGAGGATGTCGTTGGATTTTTACCGCGAACTTTTTCAAGAGTTGTTGTTGGAGATATATGTTATCGACTTGCTCTCCTTTATGACGTAGTTGACAGTCTATCGAGTGGAGGGTTTCGCACAATATTTCCTGGTTCTCTAGTCGCTCGCTATTTGCTTGTGCTCTGTGTAGCCTGTACAATAATTGGTTTATAAGGGCTTGCTTGTTGCCGTGCTTGGCCATTAGATGATCTATGACTATGGGATAGGATTCTCATGAAATTTCCTATTGCTTGATGAAAGCTCTAGCCTTCCCATGAAGAGAGTTTAATAGATAGTTCATTTTGAAATTGTCGTCCATCTGCCTTGAATAGACGGAGTGCTCGAATGCTCCCCAAAATGCTTCCCATTCCCATATATCTCTGCTGAATTTGGGGATAGGAATGGATGGAAGATTTATCGACGGTGGGGCGGTATGTGAGTCATTTTTAGCATTGTGTTTTGTGCTGTCCAATTTATTCTTCAGATCGAGAAGATTGGAGAGGTATTCTTCTGGCTTATCGAGATGCTCTAGTAACCTATTCACATTTAGTTTTATACCTTTCTTTAGTTTCTCTGGTATTGGAGTTTGAAGCTCGAAGTTGTCTGCTGCTTTAGTGTAATTGTCCAGTGCTGCTTCCACACTGTCACGATCCTTTGTAATGGCCGCTATCGCTTGTTCTATAGTGTCTTTCCGTGCAACGAGGTATTCCGTTCGTTGAGGTTCGTTAATAGGGATGGCTACTGGAGAGTTTGCCTCCTGGTCGTATTTGTTAAATGAGGATTTGAGGCGGTTAATGACCTTTGTTAGTGCGCCCAAGCGGAAGGAAAGGGTATTGGATATTTTTCTCCTTTCTTATTTTTGATATATGGCAAATAAACGTATTTTCACGTAGGTTTCTCTTCGTGAGGTTGTCCGAGCTGTTGCTTGATTCCTTGCACGATGACTGGTTCCTTGAAGTAGAGATCGTAGATGCAATGGAATATTGTAGTGGTAGCGTTGAGCCTTGAGCTGAGTTGAGCGTAGAGTTCGACTCGGATGTGTCAATGCACCAATTTGTGCTAGTTGGTGCAAGAGATTGGCAGAGTAGTAGCGTTGAGTTCAATTCGAGTGGGCCAATGCACTAATTTGTATTAGTTGGACGGATTTGTCTTTTATCCGCCAACTGTACGTAGAATGCTCGACTTTGTATGAATTCGCCACGCGAGATTTTATCCGTAACTGCCGGGGACAACCTCGAGTTCGAGTTATAACGGTTTATAGCAACAACAACAGTACAATAGCAATACGAAATATGTGACGATATGTGGTTAACTGGATATATATGATCGAGATTGAAATGAGAACAAGTGATGAAGCCAAAAGAAGCTAGGCCCTGGTAGATTGGGAAGCAGAGTCCGTCGGATTGGAGGACAGGCACTGCCGGATTGGAGAACAGGCACTGGCGGATTGGAGGACAAGCACTGGCGGATTGGAGGACAGGCACTGCTGCTGGTTACTAATGGTGCTCCTTATATTCTGTCTGTAATGGGTGGGGTTTCACAGAGGGGATCAGAAGTAGTGCTCAAAGAGAGGTTGTGTACTTTTTCAGCTAGTACAATTACTTGTACAAAGAGTTCGTGAAGGGCATACACATGCTTACGCAGAAAGTGCATCGGAGCTGCCGATTGCTTGGATCGATTGCGGACATACAAAGAAGTTACAGCATCTCTTTCTAGTCTAGCTACGAGGCAAGTGTTTGAAACGGTAGTTGAGAGACAATTTACAGAACATGCGAGAATAGATGTACAGTTATTGTAGAAGACTTAAGGTAACATAGAAATAGGAACTGTTTAAGGAATACTTTGGACTATTCTGTCACATATCAGATTCCAGCTAACGAAAGGTGCTTTAACACTGCCCTCCCTACAAATGTACTGCAACAAGCGCTATGGTCAATTGGTATTCTACCTGGGATAGTGTGGAAGCCCACCACTTAGGAATTGATCAACGCCGAGAGCTCTATTCTTTTTTCTATCCTTTAACCCTAGCAAGAGATATCGTTATTATTGTGTCCTACTCAACAACTCTGCTGCGATCAGTAATACTTAAGCAATGTATTTGCTCTCACTGCAGTAATGGAAACGAAAATCTAGAAAACAAATGATTGAGGAACAAGAACCTGTCGGTGACCTGAAGTGCCATCACGTCGTGGTGAAGGCGTTCGACTTGATTTACATTGACGTAAACAATGTAGGACCATGTTGACGTTAATATATGTAAAGAATGTAACTTAGTTAATGGCAGTGGAGTCCAGCAATGCTTTTCTGGGCTTGGTATGTTCAATATGGAAAAGCTAGAACATCTGACGAATTGAAGAGGCAAATAAAGGTTGGAAATCATCGTCTAGCATCCTACGTAATAGCTAACTGGCGGTGTAAACGAAGATCAAGATGATCGTACTCGTTTTATAGAGCTGGAAACAGTTGAACCAATACCATACTTCTACAGTTGTGAATAGCTCTCCTTTTCCGATTTCAGTTCGACTACGCCCTGAAGTACGTCTTCGTGCTGAACAATCTCTATGTGAAAGTTTGCAATTCGAAGTAGATCGTCAATGCAATGCACATAACTTGTTCAACTAATAGTAAAAAGTATCTACTGATTGTTCTAGATTCCGACCAGATTCCAATCGTCCAAGCGTTTCATTTGTATAAATCTGAAAGTTGTGATTATGCTCTAATATCAACGGTTAATCTCGATGAATGACTTTCTACCAACTTCGGCAGTGATCAAATATTTCTCGATATTCTTGTTGAGCAAACCCGAGGTGTTGAAGTCACGTTTGTTATTATTTGTTAAAGTAACACCTCGTGTTTAAACTGCTCAGCCTACACGAAGTTCATAAGCATGTTTGTTTCGACGTCTTCGTCTTCATCAGAGCCGGTGATCCGTGTCACTGCTCCACAGTTGTTCTTTATTAACCTTATGTAAACTCAACATTTTGGGTTCGTTGCCGATTTGGGCTCCCCAGATCAATTCCGTTGACGGGTGATTGCTGATGGCAAAAGATCAATAGAACTAGCTGAGAGACAGGAGAAACGAGGGAGCCGCATGGTGTGGTGGTGAACGCGTTACTCCCCGGAAAGGGCAATAGCGCGTTCGTTCCGCACCGCAAACACCTGCGCTCCTGAGTTTTGCAAATATCTCAGCATCATTAAAGTTACAAGTTGATTATTTTAGTACCGAGGTTAAATGATGGTAGGTTTGAAAATTGTAACACCTCGTGTTTGTTGAACAATAATATCGAGAAGTATTTGATCACTGACGAGGTCAAGATCGTTGGGATTAACCGTTGGTATTAGAGGGCAATCTCAGCTTTCAGATTTATTCAAGTGAAACGCTTCGTCGATTAGAATTGATACGTCTATAGACGTTTTTTGCCAATCGTTGAACACGTCCTTCGCATCGCAATGATGATCGTCTTCGAATCGCAACGATCAGCGATTTCAGCTGAACAACGATAGCCAAACAACAAGATGATTTATAATGTCTTTTCTATTTTTCTATCAAAAGAAGAAAGCTTGAAACATTCCGTACGAATTAGCAATCTAAAAGATATGAAAGCGCTAACCGCCCAGATGAACATCGCTGGAATGCGGGTGTTTCCTCCGTTACGGGTGAAATATGATGTAACTCCCACGATCGACTTTCTGTTAACCTCGGCATTGATCAAATAATTCTTCGTATTTTTGTTGAGCAAACGCGAGGTGTTATTGTGGTTGGGTTATTATTATGTGCGGTTGGTCTCTACGCGACATACTCAGCGGAAGCTTTATAGAAATCGGTGAGTGTGCAAAGCTGTGATCATTGTGATTGAAATCTTGGTCTAGTGTTTTCTTTGTCTGCTTATGGAGGTGTTTGGCCGAGTAGATTGCTGTCAACTTGACCTTCCCAGGCTCTGAGGAAGGCGGAGTCCGCCGAAACGTCAGCTTATTCGTGAATAAAGAATAAAAATAACACCTCGCGTTTGCTCAACAAGAATACGAAGAAATATGCTGTGTCATCTGTGAGAGCTGGAGAGATGGAGTGCATCGGACCATTATTCTGCTGCACCTATGAGCACTTAGTTACTATTTGATGACGGAGAGGTGACAGTCGACTACCTCAGACAATGTGCGCAGTTCTGAGCGTAGTTCCAAGTGAGGTAACGGGAACCGAGTCGAGTCTTAGGAATATCGACCACGATCCTTGCAACTTTCAATTCTCATGCCAACAACGACGGAAAGCGACAACCAAGGGGGAAATGGTGGTGAAGTATATGTTGCTTTCACAGAGCAAGTTTCCCTGCATCATTCCGCTCTATGTGAGCGGAACTGACAGTTTGTTGTTGGTTTATTTTTTTAACTAGTCAGTGAATCGTAGTGCATGAGAAAACTGTACAAAATGGCCTGAACGACTTTGCCTTTTGCGAGTGCAAAAAGCGCTTAAGGGGAAGTGGGAGGGTGTAATATCTCTGTCTCCAGGGAACGGCAAATCTACACTTTTTCCGTTTTCATGCCCACATATCGCAGCAAACCAATTCCTCATTTAAGCATCTCCCTCAGCCAGGGTGGCCACCACTTTCTTCTGTTTCGTAAAAGGCAAATATTTTACTCATTATATGATTGCTGAGCAAACGCGAGGTGCTATTTTATTCTTTATTCAAGAACAAGCTGACGTTTCGGCGGATTTCACCTTCCTCAGAGCCTGGGAAAGTCAAGTTGACCAATCTACTCAACGAAACACCTCCATATCAAAACAGAGAATGTGCTATACCAATATTTCATTTAAAATGACCCTGCCCACGTGTGGGGTGATTATGAGGCATTCCTCCCTGCGACTCATTTTCGGATTCTTGGAATCTTTAAAAAAAGACAGTAATTCAAGTGGAATTGGAATTAAGACATTTTAGTCACTTTAAGGCAATGAATATTTCTCAACAATAGCCTAGGTACTGCGCCATTTGAGCACTCAAAGACTCACTGATTTCCGCATTCTTAAGAAAATATTGATCGTTTTTTCGATCTATGTATGGAAGACGAAGTTAGGAGATTTCTTTTCAGAATAAAAACATGATTACAAACCAGGTCTTGCAGAAGATTTTTTACAAGTTCGTTTTTCGCGGAAAAAAACTCTCCAGGGTTTTTTCTTGTACTGCTCGCTTACCAGTGAATTTATTATAAGTCGAGTTCTCTTTATCACATTGGCGTATCGAAATCATTCATAATATTTTTCAAAGTCTTAAAAACTATCCCAATTGAAATCAGGTGGCAATCACATTACACCTTTTGACGTCGTTTAGAAGAATTGTTCCAGATTTGAACAACACTGAACAAAACCTGTTGCCATTAGGTCATCCTATTTAGTCTCAACTTGCAATCTTTTTTTTTTCTTTTTTGCAATCAGGCTTTTTTCTATTATTATCCGTAAAGAAATGGAGAGAAAATTGTTCCAGGAGATCAAATCTTGTCGTAGCTTTCATATTAGCTACGCTGACTTCATGACGTCATCGTGACATCATCACTTAATTCTTGTGCTTTTTTTAACCGCCTTTTATAATTTCTTTAAAAAAAAAAAATGTTGCGGGAATTTAAGGAATCTTCTTCAAAACGTGTATTAAATCCATTCCAGATACTAAGGCTGCTACTCAACTAAATATTTTTCTTTAAAGCTATGAATGGCTAAACACCAAATAAATTTCATATTTCTCATCTTCAGCCGTAATGCTAACAGAGAATTAGGAGAAGGAAAATTCCTTACGGGGTCAGTGAAGTCGATATCCTCGAAGGAGAGTGTTTCCCACGAATTCTTTGGAAGCATGTGACAGTTCTAAAAACATCTGACTTCCTCAATGTTAAGAATATGCGGCATCACGCGGCGCAGTTTTACACTTCATTAGCTTCGTTCCTTACTTTTTTCTATTAGAAGCAAAAAACAACTTTTTCCAATAGTAAAGCAAAGTTATGCGAAACAACTTCTAATTTGACATTTTCATTATGTAATAATTAGAACCAAATGTCGTTCATGATTTTAGCACCATTGCTGAGAACTGAAATTTGTCGGATAAAACATGCGGTAAACTGCAGGCATGGTTCAGTAACCCAAAAATCAGGCGCGAACGAATCGCCAAGAATGAGACAGAGAAGAAACGGATTCTACTATATCCAGCCGTATATGGTAGCACGGTTTAGATGCCGTTGAATACATTCACTTCCACTGGCTCGATCCTTTTCTCGGCCAACCAAACTGTAGATTCGCATTCGCGGCAGCCTTGCCTGCAAAAAGCTGCCTCCAAATCGCTTGTTCCCAAAAGTACTTGTGGCAAACACATAGAAACATCCCAGTAGTGCTGAACCAGGATTCCATATATAGGATTTTACTCAGCAATCATTCGACAGCAATTCGTCCATAAAGAAGACCTAAAATCAAGCAGTAACTGAAATCACAGAAATCTGAATGCATTGGTGGGTGATGGATAAGGGAAAAGGAATCGAGTGAAATGCTGCGATCTGCAAAACATGCGATGTCTGCTTGCGCAAATAAGTAAAAATAGAATGAAAACTAGTATAGTGCTAGTTTGTCAGTTTAGTGGACCTAAACTCCTAACGGTTTACCGCCTCATCGTGGCTGGGAGGTGTTTCTGGGTGTCAGGCTGCGATCTACAACGAGGATTCACCCTCAGCAGGGTTTCTCAAGCTAAGAAAGAGTCCACTTCTTATTAGGAAGCCCACCTGATGGTAAGCAAATACCAGGATTCACTACCGTCCTGGTATCAAACTACTCGTGGTGGCAAGTCTCCCTGCGATCCATAAGGAAGTGGACTGCTTGTGGTAGTGACGACATAGGCAGACTTTAGCTAGGCTGACCTTGGAGCTACAGAATACTACAATGGCTTAACCACAAACCTACGAAAAGTGGAGATTATGCCGAAATCTGCAAAGCCAGTAAGGACGGAATCAATTATTAATCACCAAGTATCGTGTTTGTTTAGTGTATATGCCTGAAATTAGAATAGAAAATGAAAATCTTGAAGCCAGACGTATAGGAGCTTGCTTTGTGCGAAAAATATTGACGAAAGACTGGCCCAACTCCAAATTGCATCCACGACTCCTCAGTGTAAACATCTCTGCTAACATAGATTTCCTCTGAATTGGTCGTAATCCCGTAAAGCATTGGACAAAAACAGTAGTGACAATATCATATACACTTTGTTAAAGTCATCAGCTAGAAGAAACTTTTTTCTCACAGCGTCTTTCTGTAGGACTGTTTCCAACTTCTTTCATAGCGAATTCCCAAGTGATCATTTGCGAGTCAAATGGATGACCATTTCATACAGGACCAGAACACCAACTGACCGTTTGGCTTAGGTATTTCGAAATCTACAACATATGTCACGAATCTTATTTCCTTTTTTAAAAACTTTTCTTAAAACTAAGCTTCAAAATTTTCTTTTTCTCTAGGTTTTCGCCGCAATCGATATTGGGAACATCCGTAGTCAATAAAAGATGATAAAACGGTTTAAGTTCTTTGTATCGAACTAGAATTATCAGTTTCGCTTTGCAATTTTCATGAAAGTTTTAGAAATAATAAAGATAACAATGTTTGACCATTAATCTAAGCCACCCTATTTTGCCGATTTCTCCCACTTCGTCTCCTCAGACCTACCTACAGTCGACCTCTAGTAAGCAACTGATAATTTCGTTGTGTTCATTAAACTTGCTATAATCAGAAATCCATCAAAACCTTCCCGTTTTTTTTTGGAAAATTTAACTTGGGAAAGCAAACTAAATTCTTATGTGTGCTAGCTGATAGACACCCGAAATGAAGGAGCCGCTGGGGTGGTGAACGCGTCAGCCCCCAGAAACGGTAATAGCGCGTTCGTTCCCTTCTCATCCACCTGCGGTTCGGAATTTTGCAAATATCTCAGCATCAATGTGCTTAAATACCTATTTCCTCAGATGCACAAATGTCGCCTTTTTATATATCTTTCAAACCATTGTACTTTCTCTACTGAATTCCTTTCATCTGTGGAAGTCTTTGGGTACGCGTGCACGTTCATCTTCACCTTAAAGACCTGTCATCTTTTATTCTTGCTGACATAGAATGCTGCTCGTGCTTGTGTATTTCTGGAATTTTGATATGTTTATGCCTGAGCATTTCTATGTCTCCACTTTAGATAGATATAACTGCTTAGTGGTTTTCAATGTTGCGTTGAAATATACAAAAGTTAGTTTATCATCTGATCAGCGTTAGCAAGGTAGCAAAGAAATATTACGCCTTTATTTGGAACGCCGGATAAAATCAGAATAATGTCAGATGCCGTGATGGAAAACTGTAGCCCTAGAGTGGTAAACCCCTACTCAGCCTTCAAGGGTAGGTCTTTGCATCTGAAATGTCGACACACGAATATCTTGTTCGGACTGACACAAGCCGTTAGCTCAATAATTTCGCTATTCTAGCAGCTTAGCTTGGATGCCAAAATTATTTAAAGTTCCAGAATCGCAAAATTCTTCCGTAACAAAATAAACAAATTTGAACCCATGGCGGGAATGTAGTGGCTCTTGTACGAATATACGAAATCCACAGTTAACTGGGATGTGTGTTTTTGATTCCAAGGACCTAACTACATTGTAACAAGGACGTCCTTTTTTCGAGGAAACTGAGGCTTTCATCGCTATAAGCTTTCAATCTAAACTTTATTTGAGCACTAGCATGTAGAGAGAAAAAGCCTGTTAT
>MQTX01000186.1:1122596-1176163 GCA_009735665.1 Angiostrongylus cantonensis | reverse complement strand
TATATATATATATACATACATATATCCCACTCACTTGATAGCAGATTTTTGCTCGAATTATCTCTCACAGTACAACCCGCATAAACAACACACTCCATGCACTCATGCGTGAATATGTCTTCGTAAACATAGAAGGTGTCTGCCAAATTGACGCACCAGAAGAAGAGCGTCCATCTTCTGGATTCACCTGCGTCTCAGGGAAGCACAGAGTCGTTCTTGGTAAACTGACAAACCCGCATGGGATCCCTCTGTGAGGGAAATCCGTGCTCATGTTCGTTAATATCTAGAAATTCAGAAACTTTTGCCACAAGCCCTACTTATTTACTCCCTCCAAAGACCTTTCTCATACTGACATCTTCCTTTCAACAGTACGTATAACATAACTAACTTTATGTGTTTATTAAGCATGCTCGGTTTTTTGCACCGAATTCCGCATCGCTCACACACATAACGTCCACGACCTCTTCCTCGAACGTACACATACACCTAAATTGATCGTAAATTTTTATTTAACTAATGGGACGTCTCTTAACAGGTTGATATTTCCCTTCGTTTCGAGTGAAAACGATGACATTAGTGTTTCTAGGTATTAAGAGTTTTTCGACAAGATCTAGTCATAAGAATACTGATAAGCATAGGATTTACCTCATCCGTACGATATCCCCCAATTACAGGATCTCGTCTTTTTGTCGCTTTAGATGATTTTACAGTATCCTCGGGTGGTTTGCACTTTGACGTTGATTGGTTGTCCCCTCTAAAAACAATCAACCTAACGCCGTAGACACCACGCCAATTCGCGGAAATTCGAGAGATAAAACGCTTACTCTTCTCTTATTGGTTCTGGTCCCATAAAGTCTGCAGTTCCAACAGTAACTGATGAGCTGACGTCATAAGCCTAAAAAATGATTGCTCATAAAACAATGCAGTAGCAACAGACTTCAACAACAATCTTAAATTAAAAGTGGGTATTAGAACACAAGCAGATATCAACTATATTCTATACAATATTAAATGCTATCTGTGTTTATATGAGCTCTATGTCATCCTTCACTGGTGTGTGTGTCGGTGGTAGATCGCGAAGAAAAATTATTCATTCGCCGTCTTATGGTAACCTAAAATTCTCGACGTGATCGACCTATGTCTCAGCCTCATAGGAAAGTGTTGAGTCAAAAGGTAAGCGTTCAGCCAGCTTCTCATCTGTCAGTTCATCGTTCGCCCCTCTGAAATGCACGATAGCAGAGCACGTAGCTGTCTTCCTTCCAAACAGTGCCTCCTTTATGTCGTTTTCTATATTTATTGAACATCCTCACCCGATGTCGAATTTGGCCTCTGAGATCTGAGACCGAGAAAAAACTAAAAAAAGAACAAAGTCACTTTGTTCCCAAGATGTTTTACGCGTGATTCCGGCTTTTATAGATCTAAAGGGAGGGCAGTTTCTAATTATGTTCGAACCCAACCTTTAACGTTCTATACTTCAGTTCATTCACTGAGTGAAATCCTAATTTTATACTATACGAAATTCCTGCCAAGCCCTCTCTTCTGTGTCCATACAGTTCTATCCATACTTCGGATAGTCTGCGATTGAAATATTAGGCAAATATTCTCGAAGCTGTTCCAATACATGTCTCTGTTCTTATAAATGACGTTTTCTCCTCAAACAATTCCATTTACCCATTCCCGAATTCTCCTAACACCATAAATCAACACCAATTCTTCACGGTTAGTTTTTTGACTAAACGTTATTTATAAAAAACGTTTAGTCAGAAACCGTCACTGTTATTTATAAAGTGCTAACTGTTTCGCAAGAGAACGCTTTCTTAACACAAAGCTGATCACGCACTTCCCTGGTTTTCGTAAGCACATAGAAAACAAAAGAACTGATTTTGTGCTGAAAAAGTGCACAAAATCCTAGAAAAATCGAAAATCATTTTCCATGTCCTCCAAAATGTTATGCTGAAAGCACAACAGCCGCTATAAGAATTAAACGAAATACTCCAAAAGTGCTGCAAATACGTCTACAGAGTGAAAACTAAATGCGTTCAATCGAAGAAAAAACACATCGCCCAGACTGTTTCAATAACAAAAACGGAAGTGCAAATTTTGAGGTTTATGAAAGTGTTTGACCATGACGTTAACAACATTGGTGAAACAAAACCTGTTGATTCAGTGCAAAACGTGACGCAGGAAAAATGTGGTAAAAAAAACAACAGAAAAGTGCAAACTACATTATGGATGTTGTCTAACGTCATGTACTCTAGTGAACCACATACGGTCCACACTGTCAGAAGTGTAGCAAGATGTGTTTCACCCCTACCTGGTCTACAGCTGGCTTATTATTGTTTCCAAGAGCATCGAGAAATGGTTGCAGATCATCCTCATCATCTTTTGAGTTCTGCATATGTTCTGCGTGACGTCTCACCTAGAGATGAAAACATTGCAAATTCGAGTGATTATAAAGTGGAAGAACGATTTAACCTTATTCCGATATTCCCAGAATGACGAGTGAGTCATTTTATACTGGCCGTGATCGCGATTAGCAACGCTGTATCGCCAAAATGGTTTCACACCTGTTCGTGGCTTTGTCGAGCACATACCCATATAAAGAAGATTCAGTTTAGATTCCGTCTCATTGATGTTTACCTTAAACGAAAAACCATACCGATTTTCATGTACACATATATGGCACAAACAAAGAACACTTAACAATGGTGATCTAAAGAGGTTTTTAACACACTTGATGCCAATTGCTATACATTGACAAATTTCCCTTCTGTTCAACAAACATTGGCTGAGCACGGTGCATGCAAACAAACGTTTCACTGGTGATATTTCTTCCTCGAGACCTGAAAAAAAGCTCATCGATGCTATATTGAGTCTATAGATTATTACAACTATTTCCTTGACACCTCGATGTTTATGATGTCAGCTAACAATAAATGGTACCTCACCGACGCATGGTAGCTACGTCGGTTGTAGCCTGAACTTTACTAGCCTGCGTCAACACCAACGTATACGGCTTCTCCGTATTACCATCCAGTACATGATCTTCAAGAGAGAACGGATTCTCCTGAAGATAGAATGATAAAAAAAACAACGCACAATGCATTCCTTGAAAAACTGGTGCTTCGAACCAAAATCTTAAGAATAATATTTCATTCAATCCAGCTGCAAAGAATTCTGGAATTTTGGAAGCGATGAATTCGCTGAAGGCATTTTTTGCGTCATCGTAGTTGGTGCAGCATTTTTCGCGCTGGAAGTTTTCAAGGTGCTTGAAGATGTGATTGTCAGTAGGAGAGGCTGGTGAATATGGTGGATGAGGCAAAGTTTCGTAGCCCAATTCGCTCAACTTTTGTAGCACTGGTTCCACAACGTGAGACTGGCCGATGTCGTGGAGAAAGATTGGTCCTGTTCTGTTGACTGATGCCGGTTGTTGTTAATGGCGTTCACGGTGCACTTTGTCGATTTGTTGGCAGTACTTCTCTGCTGTAATCGTTTCGCCCGAATCCAAAAAGCTGTGAGGAATCAGCCCGGTTGCAGACCATAAAACAGTCACCCTAACCTTCTTTGATGCAATTTCGGCTTTGGGAAGTGCTGTAGAACCTGATCGCAATCCAACCATTGGGCTGAACGCCGCCGGTTGTCGTACAGAACCCACTTCTCGCCGTACGTCACAATTCGATCAAGAAAAGGGTCGTTTTTGTTGGTCAGAATAAGAGCAAACGATACTTCAGAACGGAGTTTCTTTATTATTGTTCATTTCGTGCGGCACCCACTTGTCGGGGTTTTTTTTTTGCCTTTTCTACGCGATTCTAGTAAGTGGAAATTGCTCCTGTGCTTATGCCAAGCTGCTCTGCAAGCTCTCGAGCGACTTTTCGCGGGTCTGCCTCCACTAGTTCCTTCAATTCGTCGTCGTTAAGTTCACTAGGACATCCGCGGCTATCCTATTCCTCGAGGTCGAAATCGTCAGATCGGAATTTCCGGAACCATGTTCGCACTGTTGATTCGCCAACACTACCTTCTCACCCCAAACATCATTAATGCTTCGAACGATGTCTGATACACAACGACCGATTTTGAACTCGTAAAATAAAATTTTAGGAAGATCCGTTTTTGACATCTAAAATTGCAAAGCTCAAAATAGGAAGGAAAAAATAACTCTTGACAAAATATAAAGACATGATTAGAAAGTGCATAAAGTCAATTTTCTAATGATATATAATGTTGCAAGGTACAAGAAATATTTTATTGGCAAAAAACACACTAAAACAATAAATATTTTAGAACGCTCATTTATTTCTAAACAACCCAATAGTTGTAGTCGAAGTGTTCATTAACACAACATAAACGCAAATCACATCTATCGAATCTAGGAATAAATAACAGGGCAAGTAAGAGTGATTTTGATCATTACCTGTTTTTTCGGAATTTGGTTGTTTGGCGGTGGCTGTGGTATGAACGCGGAACCGGTAGGGGAGACGAACGCCGATGTTCCTCCAGCCGTCTGAAGAGCGCATAGCGGAGCCTGAACGTGAATCATGGGTGACTGCAAAGTTGTCAGGGCAGCCGAAACAGCTATGGGGGCAGCTACACCTATACCACGCTGGTGGCTTAAAGATGTCGATGGTATCGCAGCCCTGAAATAGAAATGTCACTATTTCTTACCGAATCACAATATCACATTATTGTATCGTTTACCTTCGAGTAATACTCGGATGATCAAAATCTAATTCGATTACGGAATCTTTCCTATCCACTATAGGCGGTCTTCGTTCTTCTATAAGAACTATATCTCTTGACTCCTAAAATTGAGACAATAGCATGGACAAAAAATTTTTAAAGACATCAACAAGCAAGACTGATGGACAGAAACTTACTGGTCTAGTTATCTTCGTAGGGCTTTGTTGTTCTGCGGCTACAGCAGCTAAAAGTCTCCTTTTCAATGGGTGCCTACTATGAGTGTCAGTATCTTGAGTTCTGGTTACGAATTGTAGAGATGACGCTACAGTTTCCG
The DNA here is from genome assembly GCA_009735665.1 of Angiostrongylus cantonensis. NCBI lineage: Eukaryota > Metazoa > Nematoda > Chromadorea > Rhabditida > Metastrongylidae > Angiostrongylus > Angiostrongylus cantonensis. Next base: position 1,171,152 of record MQTX01000186.1, on the reverse strand, counting down.
CTTTCAGCTAAATTTTTGTTCGATCTTTCCATGAACATATATTCAAACTTTAACTAGTATACTGAGCGGTTTTTCTTAAACTATACTGGTGTTATGCGACTAACTACTTATAAACTAATTAATGTCCACCTTGTCTGTCTCCGCATTAGATGCCTCGACTTTTTTACTACACCGGATTTCATGTACCTGCAGACCAGCTTCATTCGGGAAACTGAAACAATGCTAAAGTTTTTGCAAATTTAGCGTTCAAAGCAAATTACAAAGAAGGGCTTACGTTAGAAGGCAAAATGAACACGTCGGCAACGATTCTTGTTTGATATGTCTATTTATTGGCAAACCTGACGTAAGACTACCACCGAAGGCAATCTTTGCATTCTGGAAAGGTTAAATTATAATGAACCGAAGTAAACTGAGGTCAAAACTGACTCACAGGAATACTCTTTGCTTCCTAGCAACCTTCAATAAGTTATATTACTTACTAAAAGTGGTTCATAGTGAGGTTGATTCCGACTACTCGACTGCAGCATTCGATGATCTCGAATCCCTGGTGATGCTCGGGTGGAACCTGAAAGGACACTTAATTCAGTTGAATGATGATTCTGTTACGCTTGTAGCAAACATCTAGTCCTCCGCTATATATGAACATATTGTTATACTTTTATATTACCGTTATCACCCATGATTTCGTTGATCGTCGACAAAATTGAGAGGGCACCAGCAAATCCTCCAATTTTTTTTTCGTGAAAAATTCTGAACATCGGGTAGATGGTCTTTCTCCAGCACGTTTGACATCCTGAGGAATCCATTCACCAACGGTTCCTCTTTATTGGTGGTCATTCATACGGACTATGTGCCCGTGACACTTTATTTTCGAGAGTTTGGCTTATAAAACGTACACTTTGATTCTTGATAGTTGACGTAGGTTAGAGCTTCGGATCCCTTCCCTCACTTATGTAACAGGGTATTCCTAACATCGTTCAAGGCATGAGGAATCGTGGAGCCGGTACGGAGTGGTTGTTTAATGTTTTCCTCGCTACACACTCGATACTCTTGAAAGCTCTCCAAGCCGTTCTCTTGCACCTGCTCAACTCTAAAACTATGTCATTCAGCACGTTGATTTCCCGACCCAGATAGAAATAGTTGGAGAACTTGGAGATATTCATTCCGTCAGCGTTAATGGGGTATAAGAAACGAATCCGTTCCTCATGAAGATTGTTTTCGTGAGATTCAGTTGAAAAACAATTTTTCCACAGTCTTCATCAAAGTCAGCAAGCATACGTTCCGCTTGGCTAATGCTTGCTGATATAGGAACGATATCACCAGCAAAGCTATAATTGTCGGCATAGCTTTGTCTAACCTCTCTTTAAACGTCGATGATAATTTCGTTGTAAAATGGTGATATTTTCACTATAAAATTTTTATGCAGCTCTCTAACCTTTACAAACCGAGTAGGAACGCCCTGGCTGTTCAAGACTTTTATGACCGCTACTTTCTCAACTGAGTCAAAAGCAGTAACTTCCACGACCAACTTTCTATTAACCTCGGCATTGATCAAGTAATTCTTCGTATTCTTGTTGAGCAAACGGCTTCCACTTACCCAGTGGAAGCCTCATAGCAAGGGGTGAGTGTGCAAAGCTGTGTTCATTGTGATTGAAATCTCGGTTTAGCGTTTTCATTGTTTGGTTATGGAGGTGTTTGGCAAAGTAGATTGCTGTCAACTTGACCTTTCCAGGCTCTGAAGAAGGCGAAGTCCGCCGAAACGTCAGCTTATTCGTGAATAAAGAATAAAAATAACATCTCGCGTTTGCTCAACAAGAATACGAAGAATTGCTGAGTCAAAAACTTTCTTTAAACCTATGAAAGTGAGCAATGAGCGAATGAAAGCGAGACAGAACGTTCCATTGTTCCTCACTATAAATCAATGAATCTTGTTATCTTGTGGATTCGGTCCAACATACTGAATTCCATTCGAAGACGTGATAGCTCTCGTCATAGCTTGATGTCGATGAGTAGATGAAGAGGATTGTCAAAGCCAGTACTGATCTACATCTCTTCAACAGTAGACGTTTGATTCAGATTGCTAGTTCCTCGAATGAATCGATGTTCCTGACCAAACTCATGCTATCGAGAACGCAGACGCCGCCGACTCCACTACTTTTTCATGATCCGAGGAACAGTTCTTCCCCGGTATAACAGACAGCGCTGAATGAGCGCTGTCTTCTCGTCTCACACAATCTAACGACATCGTACCTTATCCTCCTTGCGCGCACAATCAATTCTTCTACCGAAGACTCAGATGCAAGTGTGCGCGCATTGTAAATGCAGATCGTCACTATACAACACTGCGATTTAGGCAACCTAGATCGGACCTGGGATTTCAGCAGCTTCTCCGTTCTCCGCCTCCAATACTATATTTAGCCTTTTTATCCCACGTATAGCAGGCTGAGCTCTGAATGTTCGGTTGGGTATAGGCGTTGGAAGCTTGTCGGTCTCAACCAGAATAAACGGGGAGCTTAGTTATTGAAGGTGACCCATACGGCCTCCCATATTCTCCCCTGTTATTTGATTGTGTGCTTTTGGACATATTGACTCGTAGAATGAAATTCGCATAAGCGAGGACACACATGCATGAATACGTCTTCACAAATATAGAAGACATGTACCAAATCGACGCAGCAGAAACAAAGAGTCCATCTTTTGTATCCATCTTCGTCTCAAGAGAGTATGTCGCTTTTGGTCAGCGATTAACCCCTTATCCGTCACCTGGAGACGAGCAACGTTGCTTCGCGACTAACCCACGTGAGATTCTTCTACGAGAGAGATCCATGGTCTATACTTCTATAATGGAAAAAAACCACGTGCATTCATCGGTTTTTCTAGAAATTGATCTTACGAAACCTGTATGAGCTCCTAGCAATCACAGCAATAATTCAAGAAACTAATAAGAATATTTACTAGCCACACTATTACAGATCCACTTCATTTTAAAGTTTACTATTGAACTAAAATTCCCCTGCACCTATGAATGAAATATAAAAGACCTTTACTGAAATGATTTCACAGTGCAGTTCAAAGTACATAGGAACTGGTTTGCAACACGAAAAGACTAATTTGATTCTCACTTCCGAATGGACAATAAACCATGTTCAAAAATAAGCTTTTCGTTGAGCTTAGCACCTCAAAGAACAGTTGAATATTCCCACCTGCATTATATACTAAAGCGAACTGTGTGTTATTTATGGACCATGAGCAAATTTTTCAAAATCGATTCGATGCTATTTTCACTTACCATACTCACCACCACTGTTGATATCATGGTCAATCGAGGACTGGGCACCAGCTTGTCGATGATATGGTCTTCTTTTCAGAAGTGTCTTAAATGTCAAAAACATTGGCGATTATGAGAATAGTAACGGAAGAGCATGGTTTTCTAGACTTGCTATTCCTATTTGCCTGAATTCAATACTCAACAGAACTGAACATGGCACTTAATTCCCAAATGCGCGATCCATACCTGGTAAATTCTGTGAATAAGATTGGTTAAATCTAGTTAGTTGCCACTGAAGTTCCGTGAACGCAGAAAGCCTTTGCAAAAGATAAGTATATTTACTACGCCGGTGCTAGTTGGTGCTAATTTTGTGGCTTTTTAAAGCAGAATAAGCTAAAGTATACCTGCAATTATCTCTTTGGCTTTTTTTGCGTGGGGTTATTTTCATTGAATTTTCATCTTAACATGAGAGATCGAAAGATTTCTATGCGACAGAATTATATAAGATATTCAGTCTTTCAAAAATAACCAATAGATGTCATTTAGTAACCATAAATCTTACCGATTTTGGAAAAGAAATCAAGTAAATGAGGTAAATCTGAGAACTAAGAAAGGACTTTTGTCACAACTACCTTCCAGTTTCCATTTTTTTCACCATCATCAATCTTTTTTTTTTGCTCGGCTGCGAATCCATTTCTGGCCAGGATTACGCAAATGTGATTTCGCCGTTGAGTGGAACGAAAACTTCGACCATAGCACGATATTTTCATTCATGTTAATGATCGAATTACACTTTTTCTTTTTGAATTTCAAACCTACTTTTTCCATCCGGAGAAGGAACAACGGGAATCAAGCTAGGATGATTAGTTCTCTATTAGTGACCAGTTAAAAGGCAAAGAAATAAACAATTATGGAGGTACTTTGACACTTGGACATTTTGGTGACATGAAAATTATCGAGTGCTAAAGTTACCAAAATAAGGGGACAACTAGATGATCAACTTTTAAAAACGATGCTATTTTACTTTTTCGGTACCAGTTCATCACAGTTGTTTCCTGTAAAAAAAAATTGTGTACAGAAAATCATTAGTCAAAAATAATGAACAACACCACAAAGCACATCCACAAAAGTGCGTTACGGTGGAATTTATTGATTATAGGACATTTCGTCGTATTTCGATAATAGCTGAACACGTAGAACTCGACGTGAGTATTATTTCAAGTCATACGTGGTGGGAGCGGATTAGCCTTAACGAAATGATTTGCCCGTAATGCTTGGCGAAGAATATTTGACCCTTTCAACTTTGAACAAATATGTCTAATATCACAACGAATTCTATTGATAAGGAAGAGAAGAGCAAATCAAGAGCTCCAGTTGGTATGCTGGATAGTGGATCCACGGTCAGGGTAATCGCAGGTTCAAAGCCCAGTTGAGGTTCCGAGTTACGCTCATATTTCAGCATCAATGTGGTAATATTCCGTATAATACTCTGTCATGAAGGAAGAATAACCAATAAATAAAAGTTAAGATATTGTTATTTCTACTGAACAGATTAAACATCAGAAAAGCCACAGACTTTTGCCAGCAATAAGCAAACTTTCCTATTGTACAACGATGAAATACTGATTTTTTGAAAAGATCAAAACGTATTTTGTCCGATTTCTTTTTTTTTGTCGTGGCTCATACCTGAAGCAGTAAAGCGACTGAAAAGATGGGATTTCGTCCAGTACGGCAAATAAGGTCAACAAATATATCATGGATGTTTTCAGCTAATACCCTAGCAGACATTTAAAACAGATCGAAAATTTTAAAAACCCCTTTTCTAATTTTTCCAGAAACCTGAGTTCTATACAAGTTCAAGTTAATATAGCCCTTTAGGAAAAATATTTATATACTGCTAAGGCGATAGAAAAAAGCTGTTTTCCATGTAGTTGAAACTTTAAAGTCTGCACATGGTTCAACTATTGAAAAATATGAGCGCGTCGCCTAAAACAGGGCAACGAGCTGCAAGTGTTTAAAAAGTTCATCATGTTCTAGAACCTCCTACTACGCACAAGTTATGGACTAGTAGTGAGGTATACTGAGATTACAGCTTAGATTTTTCTGACACTGCAGGAAGCATCGTGGATGCGGACACATATATAGTCGCCACCTGATGCGGTTGTACGATTGCCTCGTTCTCACTGATGAGCCGCGAGATTTTCTCTTCCACTGACTCCACATCTACACCACCACTACCGACTATATTTCTGGATGTTCCGGATATCGTCCGGTCTTGAAAGTGTTGTTGATGCTGTTGAGACTGTTGCGTAGGATTTCCACTCGCCACCTGATGATTCTAAAAAAGGCTTTCCTACAACAGGCTTCTTAGGTTCGCAAAACTAGGATGTGAATAATTTGCACAGTATTTCACTCAATGACAGTAAATGGCTTTATGAATCCAGTTTAAAAAAAAAACAGATATACCTCTTTTATAGGAAACAAAAGCGTCTGAAGTAACAGAAAAACCAGGAATCTACTACATTGAGAGGAAGGGGAAAAAAAATGTCTCGTCCGCTGACGTGCGCGCAACTTTTCTTCCAAAGAACGAACGTTGTTCACAACGAACTAAAGCGCAGTATCGATCGCAAATGCAAATCTCCACTAAATTCCATTACAATTCACAATTAAGGTTTTCTGTGTATTGACGGAAAGAAACGTTATGTGGCAATACAGATAAGGTTAAAGCGGACTATGAAAAAGTAAAGACGAAGAATTATGGGGAAAGAAATAGAACTGACCATTAACATCTGCTCCTGATCTCTAGCACAGATGTTAGACGCTCCAGTTTGTTGTTGCTGTTCATTTAGATACGCATTCATCAGTCGTTCTTGTGCGTTCAACTGTGATTCTACATTACCAGATGAACCTGAAATTATTCGCGCACTACCGTAAACCTAGGCAACATTGTACGCAGGCGAGCCAATTTTACACTCAGTAGAGTTTTCTTCTTTTCTTTTACAGTTTTTTAGTGTTTGTAAGGTCTTATTTTACTAAGGGCTGATTTATTTCAATAACTAAGTAAATAATAATCCAAGAACAGAAATAGCAATGATGAGCCCTACGTGTATTACAAGTTGATTAATTATCATCTGTCTCAAGTTTAATACGTACTTCCTTAAACATCTTGTAAAAATATGGGATAAATACCTTGTGTAGGGGGCTGGAATGCATGAGCTTGAGGAACTTGAACCGGTTGGGTTTGAGGCAATTGCTGTTGTACAAGTTGTTGTAAAAGGCAATGTTGTTGCTGCTGCTGTTGTAGCAGTTGTTGGTAGTAAAGTACAAGTGTAGGATTCAAAAGTGGATTAACAGCATTTAGATTCTGTCCACCCTAAACGATAAGAGTTCAGAAAGAAATCACATGTTCTGTATGAATGATGGAGATACATTTAGACCTGAAACTGAGGCAAAATTTGGCTGAATGCCAGCTGATTTTGCAGAAGTGTCAACAATTGTAATCCTTGTGGTTCTACAGCAGATGAAGATCCACCACTAGCCATTTGATTTACAGCAACCAAAGGATTCGAACCGCTTAACAATGCAGACGCCAACAAGTGGCTTACCTTAATGTCATACTATAAAATAAAAACAAAAGCCGATATTCACTAGAATAAGTTACAGTAGTCGTGCATTCATGAAGTCTCACAATAAACAGCCAGCAATTAAAATGCACACTGTCATTCAACGGAGAACATGTCCAGTTTCACTAATGAGCGAATGGTAACTATGGATGCAACAATGAGATAATGTACTCCCACACCAGCTGAGATGACGCAGTTTGGCTATTTGCCGCAGCGGCTTGTTGCTGTTGTTGTTGGAGTTGTTGCTGAAGTAAGGCGTCCTGAAATACTCACTACTTACAGTGTTATAAACGCGGAAGCTTTTCCACATACCTTTTTTCTTGTCATTAGGACTAGTTTATTCGTCTTTCTTCACGTATGTTTCCTCAATGTAGCACACTTTAGAAAATCCCGGAATTTTAGAAGTTTGCAATAACTCACATGTTTTGCTAAACACGATCAACCCATGTGCCAACAGTGGAGATTAAATAAACAAATAATCAATGGATATATCATATAGCAACACAATGACAGAAGGATTTAAAGTTATAAAAACACGTTCAATGGTCTGCTCAACATGTGCTAACGTATTCTGTCATCTCTCTTTTCTCGTACTGTTAGTGGTATTTATCCATTAGAAAGTAGATAGTCGAGGGAAAAATTAAGGCGACAAAAGGCAGTAATCGTGCTACCCGAGAATCACACAATCTCGCTAAGTCTCTTCATAACCTTTACTTTAACCGGTCATTATTTTTTTTCCGTACACATATTTCTAGCTGGATATGAGAAAGACTAAAAATACGTTCGTTCGACTAGGGCATGCCGAAGTTCCCAGCTAACAACATATCGTATTCGTAGCCCATCTAGGACGAAGCAGGCAGACAGGCAGACACATAAACAGATTGATGGACACAGAGAGACGGAGCGAGGAACAGAAACGCAGAGCGCATGAGAAATGGAGAAGGAAAGAAGAGGGGGGGAGAGAGAAAGAAAGCTCGAAACACTATTAAAGAATGACGAAGACGTTCCGCATGACTTTTTAGCGCTCTGCAGAAATTCTGGGAACATATGCGGTGTTCAGCGTGGCCATAAATAACGCCGAGGTAGGTTTCGTTCATTAACAAGTTTCCTACACATGTTGACGTTAACTATCATACTTATCACTCTGTGTCACTGATGGCGCAAGTCATTCAGTTGAAATCACAACGCTACTACGCTCTGCATCAGCAGTCAAGGAAGACGATGATCATGTGCAGAGATGGAATGCACGAGAAGTACGACAGGACAATCAAATATTACACAACGCCTCGACAGTATTATGATGATTGAACAACATACCTAATAGCTGAATAAAGGATAAAGAATAAAGATCTCGGTGTTGACCAATCCCTGAGAGATAAGTCGTGCATTCGACTTCACTAAGCACCGTTTGAAGTGACTGAATGCATATCTGGCTTTTACAATGACACGCGGTGGAATACCGATTAGCCAGTGCTGCTATCCTTCTAGACAAGTCTGCTACCAATTTGGCGACCTAGAGGGATGGAAGGCTTAGTGAACCTGTGGGGCCGGGATCGATGTGGTGTGCTTACGGTAAACCTGTAACGTCATCCCAGATAAGTCTGTTACCACTTTGTCGACCCCAGAGGTACGGAGGAGTTGGTGGACTTGGGACGAAGGACCAGTCAAATGTGTATTGCAAGGTGTCTCGAACCACTGCGCTACACACGCCCTTACTTGAGCATCAGAAGGTTACCGAATGGCTGAGTACCATCAAATGATTGCTATTTATGTGCCAGATACGCACCACGTCGACGTTGAATTTTAAACAATTCAGTTTCATATATTCATTTCATAACCCGCTATAGTCAGCTAAGAATATTTATCGAGAAAACAGCTTCCAAACGTATGAGTCATATCTGCGGCATGTTTACAGTAAACTTGAAACGTATTTTCGTCTAGATAAGCACATATTCCTTCGGGCCTTCCCATGCACCGTAGTATATTCAAGATATTTTGGTTTATCAATTAATTTTCTACTATAGAAACTCAAAAACAACTAGCATATGAAAAGTGACTGTAAAGAAATTTTCAATCTCAGCGACCAATGGGAGAGATCTTGAACTAATGACGAACGTGCACGCTTACTACGACGACTAAGAACAATAGTGTGTGAAGTTGTACGACACGAGAGCTATCTTACCAGAGAGTATGCAGTTCGTTATGGAAGGAGTGTTTTTTTTTCTTCCTCTTCTTTTCGTTTTTCAACGAAATGAAGAGAAGACGAGTAGCTAGAGTAGATTACGTGTCAAAGATAAGGCTAACCAAACAAATGTATCAGACGATGTAAGACTGCTATTGACGATCATGTTAACACCTCAATGACCATGAGTTTTCACTATTCACCTCGTTTCGAGGTCAACAACGAACCTTTGTCACATTTACGAAACGGGCTAACCTTACTTTACGCAAAAAGAAGCCGGTTCGTTACCATTTAAACCAAAAATTTTATTCATAGAAATATACACTAATTAAGAAATGATAACCATCTTGTGCAATGATTAGATTCCTAACGATTAAGTGCAGTTTCTGTTCGTCAGAGACTGTGCAGTTTCTGTCTCTCTTTTGCCCCACTTCATCTCATCCTCATTTTCTTTTTCTGCCGTTATCTACCGATTCATCTTTGTCATTTGGTTATACAATAAACTATCCCTAGCACTTCTTCTTAGCTAACTAAATCACTAACACCTAATGGTAGCACATGACGCACAACCACTGCTACAACTTGGCACTGAGCGCTATTTCATAAGGGAATTTGGTGAAAACTTCAGTGGACAAACACTGTATATGTATGCATGCCTCTAACGTTACAGGTATAATTTTAATAAGTGACAGGTGAAGAACAGGTGGCGTGGATGATGACACCGCATTGCAGATAAGAACAGTATACCTGGCCGATTGCCAACAAGAAACAAGATTCCATGCAATATGTGCAACAACGGTGAAAAAGTGTCTCTAGCCTTGTTCATTGTTAAACAGAAGCCCATGAAATCAGCAGATTGTGTTGGTCGGCCGCCACTATTAAAACCAGTGACGTAAACACTTCCTATGCCTTGCCTCGACATGGAGAACGAAGGCGACATCAAAGATTACGCTGTTTTATAAAACAATTGAAGATGAAGGCGGTGAAAACGGTCCAACGAGATGACGTTTGAGCGCAATAAAATCGCAGTAATGATTGCAGTGGTATAGAATTCCTAGCTATAAAAGGATAACAACCTATACATAATGACTCTGCTGAAAAGCGGTGTGGAAAAAGTTCGGATGTGAAGAGCTACGAGTGTGAAGGAAATGGCTGATCACAATAAATTACTTGGACATTTTAATCACCAAAAGAGCTGAAAGCACTTTTCCAGGCGAACCATTCCTAGCGCGGAGAACAGATCACAAAAAAGAAAACTTTACAGAGGTGATGTTAATAAATGTAACAAAGGCCTACGACACCACTTCACCATGATTCAGTGGTAATTTCTATGTTAAAGATACAATGGGCTGAAAATCTATACGAACAAGTTCAAGGAACACGGAAACGTGAGATATGATGTTATGAAAAAAAAAAACGCTCACCAGAAAATGTTGATTGCCAGCCAAGGCGGACAACTGCTGGTGTGCAGCCAGTTGTGTGGAGGACGCTTGTACTGCAACAGGAGGCCCGTTCGAGCCTACGGGGACATTCAGAGCTGGAACTGCCGGCTGTGGTGGTAGTCCGCCTCCTCCACCAGAGACGAAAGTCATATATATTTAGTATGATCGGAAATAAACAGGTAAAATAATATTACATGCTAAATTCCAATACGCTTATTCGGGTGCGTCGAGAAGAATGCTATCTTAGACAAAATGACAGGCAAATAACATTATAACACTTAAGGGCAACAGTGGTCTTAGGTTTCGCTGAATTTGAGTTAATGGATAGGAAGAGAGTTAAAAAGTGTTTTCCGATCTCCACTGTATTTCGCCAGAAGGACCAGGTACACTCTGGAAACTTGTAGAGCGTGGAGATTGTACGCAAGAATTCGAGGCGTGTTTTGTGTCGTGGAAAGAAGTGATTGTATGAAAATAGCCGACCAACAACTGAACGGCAGAGATTCACGCAGTGAGCGGCAGTAAAACAAGTCTGTTGGGAGAGAGAGTTCCCTCCGTGGGAGACGTGCGACGCGACACGGCGAGTGTGGCGCTGAGATGCAGAGGCGGCAGAGGCGCTGTCAAAACGAGAAGTCCCGTCCGGGCGCTGATGTACGAGGCCGGCGAGCGCGTCACGGGAGAGCCACCGTCGCGGACGGAGATTGTAGATCGGCCGGCCGGTGACGACAGAGCGCGGCGCGGACGCGGAAAGCCGACGACATCGGTCGACGAAACGGACGACGAGGTCGGAGCGGACGACGAGCACCGACTCTTGAGCGCGGCGCACAGGCAGAGAAACGAGACGGTCAAACCGCTGTCAGACATCGCCGACATGTACACACCGATACACACAGACATGCACACACTGTCATACACACACACACACACACACACACACACACACACACACACCCACACACAAACACACATGCACAGACTCACACACATACATACATAAGGACATACAGACACACACACCCACACCGACACACATGCATACACATACTCGGGTATCGTCGTGCACTCTCCCCGCCGACGCCGACGACGACGTATCGATTGTGACGTCACTGCTTGCGTTCCCACGAAGCGTCGCCGCTCCCCCGCTAATTTCGAATACACCGCGGCCTAGCAGGTGGTGCCATTGTGCTATCTCATTGGCTGTCGTCTAGAAATCAGCGTTACAATTTCAATCGCTAGCAGTATGAAGCACGTAAGACGCGGTAACTTTGGAGAAACTAGACGGCGGAGTGTACCTGCATAGAAAGCGGGTTCGCTTACGATTTGAGGAGTACTTTTCGTATGTGGGTATCAGAGGCATGTGCAATGGAGTTTATATGGGACGGAAGGAAAACTAAACTGCACTGATGGAGTGGTTTCGATAATCACGGGTAGCAGAGGGGCTGACGATTTGAAGGTACACCGATGACGATGAGAGCGCAGACGGAGCGAAAGAGCGCTGAAATGAAGGCAGCACGACGCAGGGGTGCTGACATGTGCTAAGAGAGCACGGCAAACATTGAGACGACGCCAGGCAGAGAATAGCGTGTGCAGGTCGGAGTGGTGAGGGGAGCTAAGCGTGTAGGGTCGTCGATGACAGCCGGAGACGCAGGTCAGACGGTAAAATCTCCCCGGGACCGTTCGTGTACATGACGAGGAATGTTGAAATACGGGCGCACAAAAGATGACCACTATGGTCTTACTCTCTGCAGTACAGCGGTCACGTAATGGTACCCTACAAAGGGCAGCGTAACCAGTTAAAGTACGGGGTCGACGCTGTGCTCTGCCGAACGAGAGCTGGTACTTGATTATGAAGTAATGTTGACACTACAATGTGTTCTGTAGGAAGTCACAGTAACGGCAGCGATGTGAGTTTGATTTGCGCGAAAATCGACGTCAGAGCTGTGGATCGAGTGCCGAGGAAGCCTCCCGGCCCTCATTGGCCGGATGCCTCGCCTGCCGTCGCGGATATTTTGAACACGCGCCAGAAACGGCGAATTGATCGCTGAGAGCGAGACGGACGATGACGGTGACGGTGAGCGTCACAACATTTCGTCGTTCCTCTCATACAACAACGATTCGTCTGCAGTAGACATTTACGGTGCACACTTCAATTTTTCCTAAAGTACGCACTGCCTGCATTGCCATTGCACTCAGGCGGCTCTCGGTTTCCGCCTGTGCATGTGCTGATGGCAGTACTGCGATGAGTACATCCTGATATAAGCTGCCTCATCGCCGCTCACATGCCTTATCAATATTTCAATTCGTTGTTGGTTTACTGATACACATAACGGTAGACCTTACTAGTTTGTATTATATCTTCAAAGATTTATGTAGTCCCAGGAAAGCTAATGATACGGCCTAAACAGTATGTTGTTCATGAGGTAATACGAAACCAGGTCGAATTTTAATTCCTAATCGTTTTCTTGAAGAATATCGAGGGGCAGATAGCACAATGGTAGTGATGTCCTTCATCACGAGCACAGTGGTAGTTCGATTCCGCTCAGTGCCAACCAAGCCTTTCATCGCTCCGGCATCGGGAAACTGGCACGGAACTTGTCTGGGAAAAGTCACTCTTTGCAGTCCAGTTGGGAACGCTCCATCCAGTCTATCTCAGGACTCCAGGGAGAATTGCTCGACCAGCACTCTACGATATTCAAGATGAAATGAAAATCCTCAAGCATCAACCGAAGCCACACGTGAAGGTTGAAAGATCGTCATGGACAGTGGATGCGCGTAAACGAAGGGAATATGAGAATTTCCGGGATACGTACGTCAGACGTGAAGACTGGTCATATAAATAAAAAAAACAAAAGAAATTCCTGAAGAATAGACTGCTGCTAGTTGTGTTGAGGAACAAGCACGAACGTCATATTAAGAGAAGAAAAAAGCCAGCGAAATAGAATAAAATGGTGAAAGGAATGTTTAATAATGGATAGTATGGCAATGGAAAAAAACTGGACGCATAACATCAGCATCACATAAATATTAAAATTACTGGAAAAGATTACTTTTTGCATCCGTCTGCTGATTGGTGGTGTTTGATTTTGCTTACATGTTTATTCATGCTAAGATGCCAGTAGGCTATGGATTTGTTACTAGATACTTAGTGATCACCTTATAAGATCACTGATATAACAGTATACGCTGTAGGTATCGGATAAATATCCCTGGAGAGCGAGGGATGTGTGGACCTCAATCGCTTATACCCACGCAATCACATTATCTGTCAGGAACGCCTGCCAGTCATCGCTAAAGTCAACGTCGCTATAACTTTTTAGATGATGATATTCTCAGTTACGTTTTTAGCTCTGTTTTCCTCTGATCGTCAATAGTTTGACTGGTTGTTCTAAAAATGATCAGAGTCGTTACCCGCAAACAATTGCATTCGTACTTCTATACGTTTTAAAATGACGCAGTCTGAACTTTATCGACACCTGTCGACTAGTACAATTCAACTTCCACATTTAGTTTTTAGGACCCTTATTATACCAGTGATCATGAGAAATTACTCAGTTAAAATGGATCTACACGAAGACAGAACCTTCCAGGCTTTTTTGTTATAAATCATGAATTTAGTTGTAAATGTTCACTTAACGTTGAACGAGATTTTCATAGATCTGTTTATGCCTATGGAAACTCTACGTGATCTTTATGTCCAATGGATTGGCCGATAGCACAGTGGTAGTGATTTGCGTCATCATGGATATGTTGGCAGTTCGATTTCACCCTGGGCCAACCAAGTCTCTCTTCTCTCCGGGGTCGGGAAATTGCTACTAGACTTGTCTGGGAAAAAGTCATTCTCTGCATTTCAATTGGGAACGCCTCAGCCCCGCTATCTCAGGGCTCTAGGGAGAATTGCTCTGCCAGCATTCTACGACATTCAAGATGAAATGAAAATCGTCAACCAGCAACCGAAGCCACATGTGAAAACTTAGAAGACCTTCGTGGAAGACGGGTGCGTTGAAACGAACTGAATGTGAGAAGTGCTGGGATCCGCATAGTAAACGTGAAGAGGGGTCTAATAAAATAAAATAAACATAAAATTTCGAATGGGTATACCGATTTCATTCGAGTTTTTTCATGGGTTTTTTTTTTCGAAAGCAAACGTTAGCTTGATTCAAATGTGATGAAGAGATGATAAGCAGATAGTAGTGGTTCTTGTTGACATTGAAATGTATTTGACTATGCGAAAAAGAAGAGAAACGCGTTAGAAACAGTCTTCACATCTTCGTCGTTTTATGGTAGTGCGTCGGTCGATGCTGGATAACCTTCGTGTACATTATGATGTGAACTTGATCACTTGTCACGCGAAAATACACGAGGTTCTGTTATCAAAACTCAGTTGCTTTCAAATGTGAGCTAATCGTCTCCGACGTTTTATGTTTGTCCTTTTCTTTTGTTGTACGAGAATTTTCACTCTGCTGAATGGAGTAATATTGTAAAGATGTGCAAGCTTGTGTTTCAGTTTGATACTGAAATGCGATCCGAGCGTCCTAGGACACTGAACAATTGAATGACAGCTGGTAAAATGCAACCAAAAAGTCGTGACACACTTGAAAAATGGCTTCTTTTCTTTGCAGTTTCATCTACCGACTCCATCATATTTTGCTTAGATTACTTGAAAATAAGCAAAAAAAAAAGAACGAAATCTGCCCCATTAAAAGATGAGTAGGCAGCAAATCTAATCTGCTACCAAAAAGATGTACTAACTAGTGTTATTTCACCGTTGTTGGTACTTTTTCAACAAGTAAGTCATTATCGATAGCGTTTCTGCCGCTGCCAATGTTCGTTCTCACGAGACGTCTCGCAAAGCCGCCTGCTCTGTAAAAAGGCGCTCCAATGGCTTCAGTGACCATCGTAGCAAAGACGATGACCTTGATCCAATAGAACGATTTTGACAAGGTGTAATATATTTTATTAGATGCGGTTGAGAAGTCTTAATCTCTAGGATTTTTTCTCATTTTAATCAAATTAAAAAGACGGCCTTTTAAGTGACCGTCGCCTGCAGAACAACACCTAACCAGAATAAGATGGAGACAGATGACCTCATAAAGCAGTGGTGCCTTTAGTTATGATGGTTAGGCTAACGACAGCATCATGCGATTCTTCGTTATCGACGATTAGCCAGCTGATTAAAGAATGGGGAGCATCTCCGATATGCTTTGTTTTCCACTTCTTTTTCCTACGACGTTTGAGATGATATCATTACATGCTTGACACTACCGTATGAAATTGATTGCTGTGTAGTCGAATTCAAAGAACACCATCGCTGTGGAAAAGTTGTTGTCATCACCGATTTCAGGTGCATACCAATAAATTGCTTGTACAATACGTTTATAAAAGAGGATGTGAATAATTAAGAAAGCTGAACCTCATCAGGTTGAAGTTATTCCTGCTAAATCCATAAGGTCACAAATGCTTCGACGATATTGTGGAATTATTTCCTATGATATTCTCTAATTGTCTATTAAGTTTTCCTATGATTGTTGCAATAAGAAAGAAAAGATAAGCTACACATTGCGCCATCTCGATGGATTGCATCTAGACTTAATCCTCTTCAATTATCGTCGACTGCGAAAACATTCTCGAAGAGTTCGCTGCGATGCTGCGAGTTATCCTGGAGAAGCCTGGATTCAGCTGAGTGTGTTCTTCTGATGAATTTCTGCATGAGGAATCGCCCTACAAAATTGCTTTGCTCCACGTCTATGACCAGTACGCTAGTCGACTTCGCGGTGAAGCAATATGATCTCTAGACGTAGTATTGACAACCGAACACCTACCATGTTTATTTCTGATGTGTCTCGACGCGAAAACAATCGAATTACAATAGTCGCGCAAAGTATCGAGCTTTTCGTTTGGCTGAAAATGTATATTTCCCCTTTAACTAACGTTTATTTTCACAATTCAAATATAAACGTAACGCATAAAAGAAGCGAAACTAGGAGTAAAATACTCTGATGACAATCTTAGGAATTAGAAAACAGCCTTTCTTCGCATGACCTTTAATATGTTTTGACGGTTATGAGATTCAACGAGATATGAATGACATTATTGATTGAGTAACGGCAAGAATCGATGAGCATTTCCTACATTTTCGAGCACTAAGTGTAGTGTAGTATTGCTTTCGAAGTCCTTAGCATTTCAATTTTTTCGGTAGTTGTAATAGATGAAGTCTAAAAATATGTATCGATTGAAGCGTTTTGTTGAGGTTTTTAATTACAGCATTATTATCGACATTAAGTGAGTATAAAACCCTATTTACGTATAGGATATAGTTAGAAATATAAGATAAGAGTGGAGTAAAAGAGTGCACGCTCTGATTTTAGGCGCTGATTCACGAGCATTCCTACATGTCAGCTATTTCACCCTGAATACAATGAGTATTTGACATATCAGTGTGCTTGCCTGAGAATACCAACGAATAGGTCTATCTATACTCCAACAAAATATAGCTGCTCCAACAGAAATAAAAATGAATGGGACCTTAGAGGTTAAAAAGATAAGCATCACTAATCGATAATTTAGAGAAAATGGAGAATGCGTTAAAGTTCTGACATGGTGAATATAGGAGTGATTGGAAGATATCTTCGCGACTTTCTTAACGACGTATCCATTTCCGATAAGGGAATAAAGCGTTCCGCATTAATAGACCTCTAGCAGTTCCACCATGCGTTAACGGAGATTGAATGCATACCTAGCTTGAGCATTGACTTCCGGTGACTTACCGATGTGCCTACATGTCAGCGTCTGTATCCTCCTAGACGAGTCTGCTACCGCTTTCCCGACCCCGGATGGATGAAAAGTTTATTGAGCCCTGGACGCCGGATGGAACCAAAGACCATGCTTGCATTCCAGTGCATTTTTGACCACTGCGCTACACGTCCCAATAGTGCACTCTTCGATGTTTTTAGTAAGTTACTTATGAAATCGTGGTTGTGAATTTATGTAGCACTAGAGAATGCTTCACGATATGTCGGATTGAAGGCACGGTGCATTCATTATGGATTGATGAAAGCCCAGCGGTTAATTATTTTATTCTTTTAATAGTGTTATAAATAGCTTTGAAAAGCCACTTATGCTGAAAATCAGTAGTTTACTACAGCTTTAGAAAATCATACACTCTCTTTTCATGTACTTCTCTCTCATTTTATGAACGCAGGCATTCGCCTGTCGCCCACGTATTTTGTGGAGTTTTCGTGCTCAATATTAATGAAATGGTGTGGATTTCAAAATTCGCGCTTTCAGTTATCGCTTTCAGCTTAGTGTACCTCTAATCATTGTGAGTTATGTATATGTTATGCAGCTATGCATATATATGTATGTATGTGTGTATGTATGTATGTATGTATGTATGTATGTATGTATGTATGTATGTATGTATGTATGTATGTATGTATGTGTGTGTATGTGTGTGTGTGTGTGTGTGTGTGTGTGTGTGTGTGTGTGTGTGTGTGTGTGTGTGTGTGTGTGTGTGTGTGTGTGTGTGTAACGAGTACAGAGTTAACGAGGACAAGCTGCGAACGGTGGAATGAGATTTACTGAGTTGATTTCGCAACTATGAGAGCTGTGTTCCGGGCGATGACCAGCTAGTTCGTGGTGCGTCAGTATAATCCTCGCTGATCGGATCAAAATATGTCCTGTGCTCTAAAGTGGGCCAACTATCCTGCTTGTTCACCGAACGTATCAGTGATGATGACCGCTTCGTACATCTCCACTTTAACTATTTCCGCCTTAATCAGAGTTGTTGTTAATTCAGAAGGTTTGTGAAATCATTTTTTAGTGACGTACTTTCCAAGGAGATACTGGTAACAAGTACTTTCAATTATAATCGTTAATTAGCGCACTAATTGGAACGTTTTGTGATATCAAGTGAAGCGGTGATTAGAAAAAAAATCCTCTTTCCTCATTGATGATACACACTTAATAGTAACCATATCAGATGTAGGTATTTGATTATCTAAAAGGAATTGACGGTGATAAAGCCAAGTATGGTCTACACCTTTTGATTGTATGAAACTGCTCAATGATTTTGACTTATCGGTCTATATCTTTCTTTACTTCATTATTTGACTTACTCGTCGTTATAAGCTGTCCGAATTCCAACGCATTTTTCATTTGGTTCATTGTCATAATTCGTTATCCACGAGGGTATTTGCGTTGGTGTCAGGATTCAATTGCCACTTGAAAACTTTGTCTTTTCCACAATTGTCATAGAATTGCTGTCCAATTCGGTCTACCTGAAATCCTGGGGTAGGTCTGCTAAGGCATTCCCAGCTCTTCATCGCAGTCAGCCTCTGGACCTTGCGGATCAGAGCGAGCTTTTCCCAGACCGGCACGAATTTGCGGAAACATCAGAGATGGATATGCCCAGCGTGTGGTCAAACCAATACCACACATTTACCACTTGACATCTAACTATTGCACTAGGCTTCTTACGCCCACGAATTCCGATTAATAACTCGAAATAAGGAGCTACAATTTAATCTAAAACTTAGAAAGAATAGAAAAACTGAGATACTTGGATGCAATAAGCATTCGTTACTATCTCATTAAATACCTTCCTAGATTAAAACTTTTTTTTTCTCCAAAGCCTGTTTGAATATTATTGATTTCAAGGAACATCTTTGATAAAGCGGCACAATATAGGTCAAGATATGCAATGAACTACTTCCAATTTGCCCCTCCCCAAGGGAATAAGGGATAGAGGATAAAGCTCTCGGCGTTGATCAATCCCTGAGGGGTGCGCCATTCATTTGACTTCATTAAGTATCGTTGGAGGTGATTGAATGCATATCTGGCCTTTACAATGACTCGCGGTGGCCGGCCGATGTATCGAGCCAGTGCTGCTATCCTCCCAAGGAAGTCTGGTACCAATATGCCAACCCCGGAGGGATGGAAGGCTTGGTAGGCCACGGGCGCTGAGATCGAATTCACGCGTGCGTCGCAGTGGCGCCTCAAACTACTGTGCCATGTGCTCCCAAAGGAATAGAGGAGTTAAGTTGCCCCTGGCGCGTTATCGAGCCAATTGCAACATGTATATTGTAAGACATCTCAAACAGCTTCCCTGTACTTGTTTTTTCTGTGCGAAATTAACGGGCCATAGTTGGAATATATGTAGAAAAAGTGACCGATGTTAATTGACCACAGCAGGTCGTTGTCGCACGGAGTTGAATCGTCTGGAGTGGAAGACCGCTCGAATGCATTCTCCTCACTCAACAATGGCCTTTTATGCAGGATAGCTGTCAACTGCTCCCATCCAATGATCTGTTTTTAGATTAGATATTATTTTAAAATGGACGGGTGTGCGGTGCAACGGAATATGGTTATTCATTTTTCTTCGATGATCGGATGCAGAAGTAATGAACAAAAAGCTGTAAAATTAAGCTGCTTTTGCTTCCCTAGTATTAAGCAGCTTCTACCCTATACAAACCCAATTTAACCTGTATTCATTTCTTCAGATAATTCCACTCCAACTGATCAATATCACCTTTAACACCTGTAGTTCCGTCGATCGTCGAGTAATTCGAGCGGGCGCCAGTAATTCTTCCATTTTTCACTGTCGCGTGCAAGAGTAGCCCAGTGGGTTCTGTTCGCTTTAGGGACTCGTCGAGCATCATGTCTTTCTTCTAGGCACTTCGTAAAAAGCTCTGACCATCGGGTCGGTGGTATTCAAGCGTCAATCCTGTTTAGGATGACTCGAGTGAAAAGTGTCTAGACAGACAGCAAGCAGATTGGGCGATAGATGCCGATATCGTGTAGGTCACCCTTTTTAAACAATAACACTGTCTTGCTGGTCTTCCATTGAGTAGAGACCTTGCATTCAGACAGGTAGCGTGTGAAGAGCCGAGCCAGTGTGTTTACGAGGAGTGGCAGAAGGTTCTTCAGATGTTTTGATATTATCCTCTCCGGATCTGGTGTTGTTCGATTTTTCACCAACGAAATGGCATGTCGGATTTCAGAAGGGAGAACCGGTGATGCAATATATCCATCTTTCATATCATATGACGGGATTTGGACGTGGCTATCCAAGAGATCTGAGTAGTATTCGTAAATGATTTTTCCTATTGCGTTTTTGGGGACTGGAATTGTTCCGTCTGGGCGTTGGAGTGCAATCATTTTGGTCTTGTAATTAGAAAATCTTCGTTGGGCTTTGCGAATGCTTTTCCCAGCCTCTGCAGCTTCGACCATTACTGCTGCTCTTCTCTCTTTAAGAACTTTTATCGCCTGTCTGCATAGTTTTTCAAGTACGGACGGCAGTTCGCGGTTGCCAGGCAGCTCGTGCGATTCCATGCTGGCGTATTAGCTCCAGTGTTTCTGAAGACAGACGTCTCTTGGTGACTTTCGAACTCTCAGCTTTCATATCGCTAACGTGAAAATGTTGAATGAACCAATCGCATTCCTCGCCGATGTTATCGACGACGGCATCGTCCCAACAGCCGACTAATGGATTGAATAGGTCCCAATTTGTTGTAGTTCTGGGACTTCGGTTTTTTTAAATTTAGCGGCTTTTTCTACTTTTCGCGAGAAATAGAATCTGGAACGAAATACACGGTGGTCTGATCCTGTGTAGAATTTTCGGACTACAGCGACGTCGGTTAGGAGTAACCTTCTATTAACTATGATGTGGTCTATTTCGTTATGGTACTCTCCATTGGGGGACTCCCACGTCCAGCGTTGAGGATGAGACTTCTGAAATTGCGAGTTACTATGGATGGTCTTGGTAGCCATGATAAATTCAGATAGCCGCTCACCTTGTTCCTTCCATTCTAATCCATGGGCCCCAATGTGACGTTCCTCAGACGTTCTTCTTCGTCCAATCTTGGCATTGAAGTCTCCAATGATGATCTTGAAGATTGTATGGTCTTCTCTGTAGAACTTTTCCAAGTCCATATAGAACGCTTCGACTTTTTCTTCGTCATAGTTTGATGTTGGCGCGTAAACAACGAAGATTGTCAAAGCCGGTATTGATCCACAACTTTGTAATCGTAACCGTCCGATTCGGGTTGTAAGCTGTTCGAATGAATTGATGTTCATGGACAAACTTGTGATGACGAGAATGTCGACACCGGGTACTCCTCTACTGTCCGAGGAACAGTTCTTCTCCAGTGTCATAGACCGCGTTGAATGGGTGGCGTCGTCTCGTCTCGGCTAGGCAGATGACGTCGCACCTTATCATTCTCGCTTGCATGAGCAAGTCTTCTATCGAGGACTCGGATGCAAGTGTACGTGCATTGTAGGTACAGATCGTCACCATAGTTCTTCGTAATCCCTGCAGCTTCCATTGGCTCTGAGATACTAACAGCCTCTCCTTACTCGTCCTACAACGCTGCGAAATTGGGGCTCTTTCGGGGTCAGGGAAATGAGGCCCGTTTTTTTTTACTGTGTTTAGCATATTTGATACCCACCTATAGCTTGCTGGGCTTTAAACGTGGGTGCTGGTTATACTCACAGGTAGCTTGCCAGGCTCTCCCAGAGTGGACATGGAGCTTATTTGTTGGAGGCGACTCCTAACCGCCTCCCATATACTTCCCTGTCACTTGATGGCAGGATTTTGGCCGAATTGACTCGTAGAATACAATCCGCATAAAGCGAGAACGCACCCACACATGCATGCATGAATACGCCTAGCAAATAGAGAAGGTATGTGCCAAATCGCTGCAGCAGAAACAGGGAGTCCATTCCCTGGATGCATCTGCGTCTCAGGGAAGCAAAGGTCGCTTTTCGTCCGCGATTAACCCTCTATCCGCCCTCTTGGCACGCACCACGTAGCCTCGCGACTAACCGGCTCATGATCCCTCATATGAGGGAGGTCCGTGGAGTGATCAATATAAATAGGATAATCTCCGAATGATCGGGATATCCTTTCTCCTTCTGAAGCTGTTCGTGTGAAATGGGGTAGGTTGGGGAAAATTATAAAGCGCTGTCCCAAATTTCTATTCATTCTTCTTTTTAAGTCTTACTAAAATTCGAAGTATTCATTAAAAAATATAGCACAATGCTAGACAGTTTATACATGGGTTAAAATCACTACAGATTTTATCGACTGCTTCACATCTCATCGAAACGTCAAAGCTACTTGCCATAAACCAATGATAGAAAGGTATGATTTCTAATTTTAGCCACTGTGGATTGGTATATCCGAATAATGACCTGATAAGGTCTTACGATATATTTCATCTTTTGCTTAGGTCTTTACCATCGCTTTCACAATGTCAGGAACTCTGCCTCTCAACACCACTGTGTAGAAATGCTCAGTACGATCTGTATAGAAGTTTATGCGAGCTTTTCAAAACTCCTGCTTTATTGGCTTCTGGTTGGAATAGAACTCGTGAGTTCCGAAAGTGTTTTGACCGTTTCGAAAAAAAAAAGAAAAAAATTATAGATGGGCTTGAGACAACTTCCTATCGCGAAGAACAATCCATCGAAAGATTAGGGTAGGCCTTTCAGCTATTCTATTATTCAACACAATCGATAAATTTGAAAATGAGGGATAGATGGCTGAACTTTTCATCTGTGCCGTAGATGATTCTGCTTGCTACAAAACGTCCCCGCAAAATATATTTCGTGAAAAAAAAAAAACTCAGCTGAGCAGAATCACATTCTTTCTGCACCTGCACACTGTGTTTCTTATCGTTCACATTTTTTTCGACGTTGAACGTCAGTAAGGTGACGTAATGATAAATGAGATAAGAAAACTGAAATTGTGATCGCTGATTTGTACTCATTATTGGGATGCTCAGACTGTAATCTTGATATGTAACTTTCCACTAATTATTTTTTCTGGCAAGGTACTGTATGAAATACAGCCACAATAGACATTTGCAAAACCTGAACCCTAGCCCAGATCGAACTGCGATTACGCTTTCCGGGGGCCCACGTGTTACGCATGGGACCACTGAGGACCTCTTTTTTCCTTCTTCTCAGGCAGTAACGGTGCGATCAGCAATAACCCGTCAACGGGAATGATCTAGTAATCACAGATTGGTATTCAGAAAAGGACGTCAATGGTGTCGTGCATAAATAGTGAGCTTCCGGAAAGGGTAATAGGGGTTGGGTCTGGCCTGGGGTCCAAATTTTGCAAATTCCTCAGCATCGTTGTCTTTATGTTTCACATAATAGCCTGCAGTGAAAAAATTAGGAGGAAGTAGATAAAATGCTATTCAATGTAATATCGACAAAAGATCTTCAGCCTAAGTGGGTTTAATGCCCACTTGCGCTCTCCAGATCATAGAAAAGTAGCTAACAGGAAAGCAGAAACGTTTTGAAAGCATCTCAGCGTCATCGTGATTATAATCTTAATGATTTGTATTGGAATGGTAGCTCCCCTAGCCATTTACAGCAAGAAAACTTCTAACCATTTAATAGACTTTTAGTGAAATGTGTGAATAACGTTTGGATATAATTTTTGAGGTGTTTTGATCACGTTATTCCATGTAGACCTAAATACAAGTGCGCCCCGGCTCTGCAGCCATCGATCGGCACTGTATACCTCGTTCTCCGAGAAGATTGCTATGAAGAATCAAAACAGACCACCTATACAAGAAATATGGCTCCTCGTCAGGTATACGATTTGAAATTTCGCGCAACTTTGCAATATTGAAATTTGAATTTCCAGCTTGATTCTGCCGAGGAGAAAATTCAACCACCACCAAGAGATCCGTTCTCGTCTTTTGCTGTTGAGGTGGCTACCATCTCTCGTTTTAAAAAATTCTAGTTTTATTGCTTTTTACGAATACCAGTTATTGTTTCTCTTTAACTCTTATGTATTTAAGCGTGCAAGAAGTCGAACACAAACTAATTCCAAAATTTAATTATAATACGATTAAGTCTGTAAACGTTATGAAAAACTGAGAAAAGAATTCGATCATATTCCCATTTTAATGGAATATTTGTTTCGTATCGTTTTTGCTTTTCTAATGTGCTGCCTTACAATATTTTTTACTATCAGGCATTCTAACGGTGTATGCAGCGCAGTGGTTAGAGGCGCTCTACAATACAAACAGGCTTCATCCCGCTCACAGGCTCACCGAGCCTTCCACCTCTTCTGGGTTGACAAATTGGTATCAAATTTGTCTGGAAATATAGCAGCAGTGAGGTGATAAAACAAGGCCACCGTTAGTCATTGTATAGTCCAAATATGCATTCAATCACCTCTAACGATTCCTTACGAAGTCATAGGGCGTCTCTCAGGGATTGTTCAACGCCGACAGATTTATCGTTTTCTTCGATCATGCATTCCACCTATTAAAATACCATTATTACACTGTTATGCACAAGCAGCACTCTACATGCTACATTAAATGTTGAATGCTCCATAAGTACTATCTGTCCTTCCCACGAGCGATGAGAGCGGCCTTCAAGAAAGCCTGCACTGGACGCTGTTCACTCCGACCTACTAAGCGATTTCTGCTTACTCGAGTCACACGATGAACATCACACTGTGCATTTTGTGTTTTAGTGAGAGTATCTGGCAGTCGAGTTATCGGTGTCTCTGCTACGTTTTGCATTTCGTGGGATGTAGTATCTGTTGGATTTTGTGCAGTACCTGGCATTAAAACGCATCACATGTATGGTTCTCCTGATTTTTGACATCGCAGCATACACTGTAGCTCCTCTGAAGGTTGATCGTTGGTAGAGTTTATAGCATCAAATTTCATCTATCATTTTTATAGTAAGGGTTCCTCTTAGCATCGTCCTCTCGCAAACATTTGATGTTTGATGATGATGATATTTGATGACATTTGAAACATTTGATGGAGCGGAATGTTCTTTCATCCTGCATACGTATGTTTTTCACTTTGAGTGCTCGAGCCAAATCAACAATATATCAAGCTAGCGCATGAAGTGACATTAAGTAACACATTAGGCATGAATAAGTCACCGGAAACAAATATATTCATGAAATAACCGTGTACATGTAGAAGTCGCTATTAGTTCTTTACTCATTGAAGTGGCTCCAAAATTACTAAAAAAGTTTGAATTGCTAGCCGATTAAATCGAAGCCCCAATTTATCATTCAAACAATTGCAGCAATATGCCAAATGCTTGTGATGCTGCAATTATGATCCTAGCCTTCAATTACTTTAGGTTCTCCCTATTGTTCCGGATTGTCCACTCGGAGAAAAAGCTAGGGTGCAGATTATAGATGGTGTTGAGGTGAATAATTATACTCCAACGTGAAAAGGATATGAATGGAAATTTCTTAGTTTGCTCTTTAAATAATCTTATAAGCGATTTTAGGTAGTTTCTGTAAGTGCAACTCCGGTGTCTTTCAACGTCGAATCGCCAAGGAAATGTGTGCACGCGTGTCTCACTAGCACCGTATGCTTTCATATGCAAAATATTTGCCAAATTCTTGAGTAACTGCTTCAAAAAGAACAAAATTGCAGTTTCCGGATGCATCTCGCCTTCCATTGCTCTGTCGATCTGCTCATTTTAATCGAGTATCGAACAAATGCTCTATATATTCCGATGCCATCAATCCAAATGGATACCTACAATACAAGCCGAATTCAAATGTTCTTTACATGGAAAAACTATGCATATCAGGCAGGATCAATGATCAGAGATTTCGTAGAATCAGAGATTCATTCTGGATTCCGCTTGCCTTGTGAATGAATGACAAATGACAGGTTGACTCATTTGATGTTGTTTCAGATGTGATTTTGCCGCTCTCATGTGATGAAGCTTTCCGAAGAATACCACAGCACATTTTGCTCGGTTAGTGAAAAACTGCAAAGCGTTTCAAAAAAAACTCTAAAACTGATCATCTGGAAAGGAAAAAATGTCTCATCCAAAACACTGTGCCATTCTAGTACGCTGTTCAGCATCAAAAAGTACAAAACACTTAATGTTTCTTTACTATTTGCAGTGCTGTATTTTTCCTTTAAGGTCATGCATCAGAAATTCTCACATCAATCAGCGAAGAAGAATGTATACGAGAGTGTATATTGGCGAAGGTGACGAAGAACTTTAATAAAATAGGACAGAGCTCTTTAATACAAAGACATCTTCTCTATAACCATACCACTAAATATTAATATGTACCTCATAGCCCATAAAATTTCATAGGCGTACAGCAATATTATGGAAGTGGTCTCACTTCAAAGTACGGATACATTTCCATTAATAGCAGTAGTAGAATAATCTATAAACTCGTGATTACCCTTTCCGCTCACATGTTATTCTCATTCATTACTGATTGCTCTTTGTGTTAAAAACTGGCCGAGATAAAAGGCAAAACGAGGACTTCAGTAGTGCAGTGAGTACACTTGAGCATACGAGAAGGGTAACCACGAGTTCGAATTCGGCCTGCGGTCTGAGTTCTGCAAATATCTCAGCATCATTCCGGTATCACTAAGAATAGTTCACAATATAATAAAATAGTTTCAGGTGCCCTACAAGCAAATGCTTTCAGTTGTTCGATTCTAAAGCAAATTAGTATCAGGATTGCATTGGAGGGTGTAAAACACTGGCTTTATACATTAAAAGGCTACCACAACTCACTGTGAGGAAAGAGGGACAGAGTGCTCAAAAATGTCATTTCGACGTGTTCTAGATATAAAGTACACTTCTTGAATCCACGTGCGTCTCAGTGCAAGTACGCGACTAATTCAGATGCCCGGTTAACTTTCCATCAATTATCCAGGGATCTATGACATAACTTTGAGATTGACCTTATATAATTCCCAAGAACGACTTTCTGTTAACCTCGGCATTGATTGATAATTCGATGTTTCATTTCAATAAGCAGACACGAGGTTGTTATTATAGAAATTATTGAGATTCAATAGCTGACGTTTCGGCGGTTTTGCTTTCTTCAGAGCCGTTTATTTCTTGTAAAGTTAGTTTGTGGATAGCAGCCGCACAGAGTACTACATGGGCGATGACTGTGATTGTGATAGGTCTTTCCTTCTGTTAATTTTCTAGTGAGAAGAGCGATCTCCAACAAAATTTCCCAGTTTGTTTTCCGTTGCAAGGTTCTTTACATATCTTTTTTAAGAGCTTGTGATGAACTCTGATAAACGTTTCAATCCCGTCCTGTTAAAAATTGACATTCCTCAGGGCCCATTCAATAACGTTTCTTGTTCACCTGTTTTTATGATAAATTACGTGTCCGGCAGTGTCCAATTTGCAGTGTCGTGTACCCAGAAGTGTCGTCGACTTCTTGTAGTCGGCATAACTCAGAATGCTGTATTCCTTTCGTTACATTTATGACACGTGGAACTTAATTACCATCCTTTCAAAATCACTTTCGACAAAGGCGAATTGTTATTCATCCTGTTTAGGCATCGTCATGGTTTCTGGTAGACACAGACCAAATAGTATGCTCGAAAAATCGGCTGCTCGTTTCTTCTTGTCGTTATTAATATAACCATAGTGCGCTTATAAACTTGTTTCATCCTTCTCAGCTCCGAAATTGTATCCTTCTTGTTAACTTTTCGAAATTGATGTGAAAAGTTTGATTAGGCGCAAATATCGGTTTCGCTGAAACACAGTGGACTATCAAAAACTAATCTGACTTCTACGATCAACTTTTTGTTCTTGTTCAAACGAGCTATTTAACAATTAATGCAAAGTCGGCTAGAGTTCATAGGGTGTTAGAATAACAGTATAGCTAGGACGGTTTGCCTGATGGCTGTCGACTGTCTCTCTGTGGTATCCCATTTAACTTTTAAAAATTTTTATTCCATCAATTGGCATCCTAACCAGAAGTTGTTACAACAAGCACTTATTGAGGCAAAACTCTCTGCCTCTTCGCCTTACTTAGAACCCCAATGATTCCAGTCGAGTATCCACAGACGCTAATTCAGGCAATGTATGTTTTCGTTGTTGTGCCAAACTGAATCCAGGGTGGAACACCGCACAAATAGACTAACATCATTCAGCAGTGCCTTCTACACAGGAGAGCCATGCACAAGGAAATATTTGCTAATTATGTCCAAGTGTGGCAGGTAGCATGATACCCATTAGTGGCAAATGGAGTGTCTGAAGAAAAACAAACTATTATCAACGGATAATCAGCCAGCAACTGTCCTCTAAAAGAGCCCATCACCGATTGAGGTCAACTTCGTTTGAGAGTTTTTTCCACTCCTTGCTAAACTTCTCAGACGTGACTGTTTGTGCGAGATGGAATTGACATCAAGACATCAAAACGTCTTCTTTAGGTTACTGATTGTGTGTTGAAGAATAGAAATTTTTTTGGTGCATAGAAGGCACTACTAAAGTTTTCATCAGGATATGGAGGACCCTTATGCATCGAATGGGAAGATCCCCACTGTCCATAGCTTCAATCCATAACATTGTTCAATGGCCATAAATTCTGTATCAAGTAATATTGGCGAAAGTTAGACAAACCTACTTCTTGCACTCGCTGTACTCTACAACTGTTGAATGGAACTTGCTGCCATGTAGATTAGATACGTATAAAGGATAAAAAGGATAGAAACGTAATAGGATAAAGACGTAGACGGATTCGGCGTTGACCAACTTCTGAGGGATGGGCTATGCATTCGACTTCATTATGCATCGTTTGAGGTGATTGAATGCATATCTGACCTTTACAATGACTCACGGTAGCCCACCGATGAGCCAGTGTTGCTATCTTCCCAGAGACAAGCGTGCCACCAATTTGTCTACCCCGGGGGCATGAAGGGATTGGTGGACCAGGGGCGAGGGATCCAATCCTATGTGTGTTGAAGGGTGGATCAGACCACTGCATACACACGCTCTTAATTGAGTAACAAAAGATTACTGAATATCTGAGTACCTTCAAACGATTGCAGTTTATGTGCTAGATGTGCACCATGTTGGCACTGAATTTTAAACATTTCAGTTTTATGTATTCATTTCATGACTCGCTGTAGTAAACAGCAATATTTAACGAGAAATAGCTATCAAACTTATGAATCATGTCTGTGGAATGCTTATGATAAACCTGAAATGTTTTCCCAGAGTAGTCTGATACCAATTTGTCGAACGCCGAGGGGTGCAGAGGTTAGTGGACGTGACGCGAGGGATCAATCCCATGTGTGTGTTGCAGGGCTCCTCCGACCACTGCACCACACGCACCCTTTACGTAAATACGACAAGTACGTATACTGGGAGGAAAAATGTGATTAGCACAATTCAGCATTTCAAAAACAACTGGGTATTGGTCCTTCAGAGCTTCTGGTCGTACCCGCGTCGAACACTGAAACAGAGATGTATTGAGGCGATACATCCATCTTCTAACCTCTACAGTTTCATTTAATAATGCTTTTTTTTCTCCAATATGCTTTCTTACTGGTTCTCCACTGTGTTTTGTAAGATCGAACTTTATTTATTGGTTGTTTGTGACCCGCCTAACTTCATCTTAGCGTATTAGTGTGTGAGCTTCTAGAGATAAGCGTTTTGACGACTTCAAAACTCTTGGCTTCAATACTACTCTACTTCTTAAATTTTACTCCACTGAATCATTTCTTTCTAGCAATTGTGAATAGCACAGTGATAGTGATGTTCGTGATCAGGAGCTTGACGGTAGTTCGATTCCGCTCCAGGCCAACCAAGCCTGTCGTGCTCCGGGGTCGGAATATTGGCACCGGACGCGCCTGGGAAAAAGATCACTCTCTGCAATCCAATTGGGAGCGCTCTATCCCGGTTATCTCAGGACAACAGGTAGAATTGCTCGACCAGCATTCTACGATATTCAAGATGAAATGAAAATCCTCAAGTAGCAACAGAAGCCACACGTAAAGGTTGGAAGATCTCCGTGGACAGTGGATGCGAGGAAACGAATCGAATATGAAAAGTGTTAGGATCTGCACAGTAGACGTGAAGACGGTCAAATGAAATAAAAAAAAATGTGTCATTTCTATGAAAAAGTGTGTCATATCTTGTAATTATCCAGTTATTCTACGCAAACATTTAATTCGGAAGCAATGGGGTCGTCAACTATTTAATGGAATCGGTGTTAATATCCAAGCTCGTGTAGCTGAAGGCAGCAACTCCACAGCTCTCACATCGCGTGTTCCTCGAAACAGCTCCATTTCGCTATCCTTGACGAAGTTGAATAAGCGATCTGTTGTCGCTGCCATCCCAATAACGTCACAATTAATCCTTTCAGCCATATTACTTAACAGGGTATTCTTATAGTGTGGGTATATCACATGCACAGATTGTCACCAAGGCAGCCTTTCCGTATTTATTCTTCTCTATGCCGCCGTAACCGAGGCTATTTTGGAGTCGGAGAAATTTGATGCTTTGCTTCCACCACTTTTCACAATAGTTACCAAAAAACGCTATAAAGGCTGTGCCGTAGGTGTTGGGTATACGCGTTGGTTGTTTGTTGGGCTCAGTCGGTGTGATGTGGAGCCTTGCTATAGGTGACTCCGAGCTAGCTGCACTACTCTTTCTAGTATCTTTGTTGCGAGCTTTCGATTGAATCTGGAGGAAACAATATGATCTGAATATCTATAAGCACATCCTGGATGCAAGTGGAAACATGTCTACGTGCGCACTAAAGGATTATGACATTTTTTCATAGAAGACAGAACAACTCCATACCCTAAGTCCACATAAAATTCGGCTTATGGAAGCAAGATCGTCCTAAGAAGCGCATGGCACTGATCCTTAACAAGACGGAAAGCGGAGAGAAGACGATAGAGGATTTCTTTTTTGGAGCTCCTTGATGCGTTGCCCATCCTTTCAAGGAAAAACCACGTGCGTTAGAAATTTGATTGGTGTGTTATTGTATTCGCAGTAGTCTAGAAGCAATAACTAAATATGCATGCAGAGGATGCTTAATGTGTGACTTTTTCAGCAAGAAAGGACAATTTTTTCGTGAGGAGAATAGTGGAGGAGTTAAGGGCTTTGAGAACTTCACAGGCTTACAGAAGAGAACTTGCTTTGTTGCCCCAATGATTTACATAGCTTTTGATCAGAATTACTTTATTTTTAAATATGTTTATTGCTTAATGCCAAAAAAATAAAACGAATTGTAGAAAGGGTCAAAACTCTTGGCGTTGATAAATCCTTGAGGATGCGCCATGCATTCGACTTCATTAAGTATCGCTGGAGGTGAGTGAATGCACATCTGGCCTTTACAATGGCTCGGGGTGGGTAACCACTGTATTGTGCCAGTGCTGCTACCTTTCCAGGCGTCTGGTATCAATTTGTCGACCCTGGAGGGATGGAAGGTTTGGTGAGCCACAGGCACTGGGATCGGTCTAATGTGTATATTACAGGACGCCTCCGACCAC
Organism: Angiostrongylus cantonensis; assembly: GCA_009735665.1. Lineage (NCBI taxonomy): Eukaryota > Metazoa > Nematoda > Chromadorea > Rhabditida > Metastrongylidae > Angiostrongylus > Angiostrongylus cantonensis. Next base: position 1,139,362 of record MQTX01000186.1, on the reverse strand, counting down.
TGTATCACACGCGTCATTAAATGAAAAGAAGAACGAAATGTAAATCTATAAAATTTGGAGCTGAAGAACGACAACTGTAAACCTAGACGACACATTTAGAACGACTTTCTTGCCTTTATTAGAAGAAAATTCGTTTGTTCTTTTGGTCTGGTGTTCGAAATATGTGCACTGTCGCAAAATGTGAAAAGTTGGTTTTTTGTGCGGTTTAAAAAACCAAAAGCTCTTTAGTGCCAGCTAAATTGAGAAACTACACATTGGAACCAACAAACACTATGGCGAATGCATTAACTTTTATTAATTTTACAGCACTAATTAAAGCTGCCTTGTGATTAAGGTGAATCGTGGAATTGAGTGTCAATCACTGCTTCATTACCCTGATCAACCGGTGTCGAACTGTATTCTGAATATTCATTCGAGGAGAACGAGACCAGGATTTTTCATCCCAGAGCTGGAAAAGAAAGTCGACTACGTTCAGGTTCCTGAATGTGCTAAAAGGCTTGTTGAAGGTCGAATTGAGTAACTGAACAAAGCATTTTCTTCCGAATATCTGTTTATCTATAAACTTTTAATATTTAGCAGACCTGAACACGAGGACTTCAAAAGGCTCGATGATTAACACGGAGAGGAACTGGGGTGAACTTTTCTACTACCGTACTTTTTTAGAGATTCTCTCCAAATTGCTTCCACTTCTCACAGTTTGTTCTACGTTGGAAATCTTTTATTTCTAAGCTAACCTAAGAGTAAAGTCCATGCTGCTTCTGTCGAATTTCTTCAACTATAGCGCGAAACGTCTACGTTTTTATGTAAATCAAAATTTATGAGATAGAAGTTAATGCTTTTACCCTTATGTATTACATCGGCTTGCATTTTTTTTTGTATCCAATGTCTAAAGACTTTTTAAAAGAGGAGTATGCATTTAAACTTTGCGCAGCCAAATCCCAGTAATGTAAGACAACGGAGCCAATTTTTGTACAAAAGCATTAAAGTACATGTATATAACGATAAAGCCATAACTGAAGAAACTATCTAAGGATCACGGCTGTTAAGGACTGCCACCTGGTGTGGGGATTGTGGAATCTGAATGGTCCGAATGGACGGCTTGTGATCTACAGACGAGCACTCGTAGGCGTGATCGCCTTTGTTCGGATTGTGTGGAACGAGTTCAAGTGACATAGAAAGACATTTCATAGTTTTCGTTTAATCCGACTCAATCCTATATGCCTTCATTTTTCATCAGCTTTCTTTCCATGTTGTATCCGATCTTGAATCATATATTGAGCATCCTTCCCTTTTCTCTCAAAGGGTGTTGACATGTTTAAGCTTAAAATAAACTTAAAAAGGTTTTGTAACATTTAAACAGTTTTTTGGCACCCTATGAAAATGTCAACCACTTAGACTACTAAAATCAATGTGTAACACCCAATGAATGCATAATCGTTAAAGAGGCTTCACTTTCATTTCAAATAATCATGAGTGCTGTGTTGTTTGGAAGTACATAAAAACTAAGAAGATTATCAGGCTTTTCTTAAAGGTTCTATACATTTTATTTCAGATACAACCATGTTTCTCTAACGAAAGCTTCAACCTTCTACTAAATACATTCACTGACGAGCACGACGAAGGTATTGTTCGTTTCAGAGTGATAAATTTTTGTTTTCCTAATAATTAATAAAAAGGAGGAAAGGTTAACCCAGTGATTAGTGGGGCATACTCTCAAGAAGCAAGTTCCTAGTTCGACCCCATGCTCAGCGCTCCTCGAATCCACGTGTGACTACCGATGGCGGTTATCTCCTAGATTGCAGAGAGGATCGACTCGACCAACATTCACCAACGTTCATAAAGAAGAAGTCCTCAAGCGACCACCGAAACAATAGAGAAAATGTTTGTAGATTATTGTGGGCGATGAATACGAGAGAAACGAATCGAATGCAAGATGTACTGCGATCTGCACAGTAGATGTAACGACGGGTCATCTGTATCACCTGTATCACTTGTCGTCCCGTTGACCGTCCAGTGACTCGAGCGGGCACCAGTAAACCCTCCATTTTTCCCTGTTGCGTGCAAGAGTGGCCCAGTGGGTTCTGCTCGTTTCAACGACTCGTCGAGCATCATATCTTTCTTCTAGGCTCTTCGTGAAGAACTCTGACCATCGGGTCGGTGGTCTTCCTGCAGTACGTTTGACATCCCGAAGAATCCAGTCACCAACGGCTCTTGTCCATCGGTTGTCATTCAATAAGCATTACGTGTCCGGCCCAACTTATCTTCGACTGTTTGGAGTATAAAACGGCATCTCTGATTTTTGATCGTTAACGCAGGTCGGAGGTTCGGATCCCATCCCTTACCTGTGTGAAACGGGATACTCCTAGCATCGTCGAAAAGGTGGGCACGGAGTCGGGTGTTTTTTGTTCTCTTTACTACATCCTCGATGCTCTTGGAAGTTCCCCAAGCCGCTCGTTTCCTTCTGCTCAGCTCTGGAGCTGAGTCGTTCATCATATTGATTTCCCGACCTAGATAGACATAAATGGCCCATTCGGAGATATTCGTTCCGTTGAGCGTGAATGGGGCAAACGAAACCAATCTGTTCTTCGTGAACATCGTTTTTATGAGATTTAGTCGAAGACCAATCTTTCCACACATTTTATCAAAGTCTGCAAGCATACTTTCCGCTTGGCTAATCTCTGATGTTACAAGGACGATATCGTCAGCGAAGCGAACGTTGTGTAACCGCCGACCATCGATTTTCAGTCCCATTTTATCCCATTCCAATGTTCGCGTGACGTTCTAGAGGGTGGCGGTAAATAATTTCGGCGAGATGGTATTGCCTGGCCCAGCTTCTCTTTTGACGTCAACGTTAATATCGTTGTAGAATGGTGAAATTTTGGTTGTGAAATTTTTTTACGGCTCACGAAGAATCTTTATGTACTGAGTAGGGACTCCTTGATTACCAAGGGCTTCCATGACTGCTTCTATCTCAATTGAATCGGAAGTCTTCTGTAAGTCGATGAAAGTGAGACAGAGCGGTCTTTTGTGCTCTCGCGTTACTTCAATGAGCCTTGTTAACGTGTGAATGTGGTCCATCGTACTAAATCCTTTTCGAAACCCTGGTTGCTCATATGGCTGTCCTTAGTCCAGTGTTCTTCTGTCAATCCTGTTTAAGTTGACTCGAGTGAAAAGTTTGTAACGACGGGTCATCTAAAAAAAAATATTAGTAACAGTGAATACATATGACTTGTCAATAATGTCGGATATTGTTAGGATCGGTGAAAGAATCCCGTGGGGTAGATGGGAGATTTTTTGTCACCAATGGCAGATTTTGTGAACAGTATTCGGTGTTGAGTTTTCCAGGCTAATAGCGATACCGATTAAAAGGGCATAGGTAACAACCACATTGATTAACCAACAAGGTTCGGTAGGGACTTCATACGGCTCTTTTTTAGTATAGTGGTCTCCACATTTTTGACACTGCTGTATGTATTCATTGGATAGCTAATTGAAGGCTAATCAAAATGGGAGTAGGGGTGAGATAGAAAAACCATTGTCCACACCTAAAGATTTACAAAAAAACCTTCTTTTGCAACGAGGTTCTTTGACCGGTAACGTGACTAAAAATTAACTGTTATTTCATTTTAGGTATATTGTTTACAATGTGACGATATAAAAAACCGAAATGGGCTTACCACAAAGTGCAAAATACTTTCAACTGCTTACAGCAGTACATTTGCATAATGCTTGATACTTGATACTTGAACGGCCCCTCCTCACCAGTTGTGTGGGCCCAAGCATAATCACCATTTTTCGGAGATTTGCTAGTTAAACCATTGTGGTTTCCTGGAATCCCGAGGACAGCCTGACCAAAGCTTGCCCCAGGTCGTCATCAACGACAAGCAGTCGTAGCCTTTGCGGATCAGAGCGAGATTTACCACCATGCGACTTTGACATCAGGACGATGATGAATCCTGCTTATCCATTTATTCCTAGCTAGGCTTCCTGATGGAAACGCCGGACTCCTTCGCAGCTTGGGAGACTCTGCCGGGAGGACGAATCCCCGTGCTGTACATCGCAGTCCGACACTCAGAAACACCTCTCAGCCACGATAAGGCCGTTAGGAGAATTTGCATAATAGATAGTAGTAAAAAAAGACAAATCTGTCGACGTTGATCCCTCAGGGTTGCTTCATGCATTCGACTTCATTAAGCATCGTTGAAGGTGTTTGATTGTATATTTTGCCTTCACAAAGACTGGCGGTGGCTCATCGATGTATCGAATCAGTGCTGTTATCTTCTCAGACATATCTGGTACCGATTTGCTGACCCCGGAGGGATGGAGGGCTTGGTGAGTCTGGGGTGCAGGGATCGGCCCCATGTGTACTGCAGGACACCTCCGACCACTGCGCTGCACACGCCTCTATGGGTAGTATTAGAGTAGCGCACAAGAATTACTAACATGCAAATCATTCATTCCTACAGAACGATAAAGTAAGATCTCTTTTGCAATTTTGTTATGATCGGAACCCCTGAAGCACTCTAGTTAAGGAAAAATTATCTTTTACTGTCAAAAAACCAAAGGATTATCAATCTGGAAGATTTTGTACCTTTTCGTCCTCCGTTGACGGTAACATATTGCAACTACCTACCGATAGATAAAACCAGTGTTTTCTGTGTTCCCAGACAAGTTTGGTTCCTATTTCCCGTCCCAGGGCTGAAATGCTTAATTATCCAGGGGACAGTATACGAAGACCACATATGTTTTGCAGGACAGCTTTAAGGGATGGTATACTTGAGTGTAAAATAATATAGCAATTTAAAAGAGATGATACGTTATTAAAATTTGGAGTGTTTTTGAGCCTACCAACGATTGAAAAGTTTTTAGATCATGCCGAAATAAACAGGCCCAATCCATGTATTAGAAATCTAAAGTCCATTGCGAGTCGTTTAAAAAAAATTACAAAGAATTCAATATTACCTTTTATTCAGTTGGACCTCCGGCAATGCCTCAACCAAGCTCTATGGACGCCCTCCCAGTAGCACCTGTCATTCAATTTCGTGAGAGTTCTGTTACCTTTCTTCACCGAATCCTTTTTATTAAACATTTCCAACTTTTTATAGCCCTGAACTCTTTGGCCTCAGACAAGAACAAATCATCGATTGTGGAGTTCTTTGGTCCACCTTTTGAAGATCTCAACACTGCTTTAAAGTCTGCTTTTTGACAACATCTGAGCGCTTCATGTAATGTTCACTTCGCGTTTTTTCAATACAGGAATTCTCATTGCATCTTATTCTCAATGATATACACAGTTGTTCTCTTTCAAAAAACTATATACTATGCTACTGCCACTACCTTGTTCTGTTTTAATATTTAATTTCACACCAAACACTTTTCAATTCTTGTTGTAATTTTTCTATTGCTTCAACACTTCAGGATCCAAATAACTATAAAGGTTGTACAGGCAGGTCACATCGCACTTGAACAGCCTTAATCTGATGGTGTAGCTGGATTTCCATGTTTTTTAGTTACAGACTTCCTAATGCTTCACTGCAACATATGGCGGTACTTAATCCCTAACACCAAGGTCTGCCAAGTTGAGAAGAAATTTCGATAGCGAATCTGAGACTAAACCAATGCCCCGAATCACTATCATTTTGGCAGCTACGCACTCTAGCTAGGAAGCAGTCACGATCTGGAATTGCACTACGTTAGCATTTTCACAGTGGATTTTGCTACGTTAAAAGAAAGTATTTAGGAGTTTAAGTGTTACACTACAAATGATGCATAGAACCATAATTTAATGTACAGAGTTGAACCAGAAGGACAATCTGCCGAAGAGAAATTGCCTTCTGAGTTGGGGAAAACTGAATAGTTTGCTTTTAAAAAAGCAGAAGCCCGTGGAAAGGGCTAAAATTGAATGTTAGCGAACCGATACTGGCAAAATTTTCTGCAGCTTTTTTAGCATTGTTTGAATTTCAAAACTAGTTCATCTTTTCGAAATCATGGTTCGAAACTGTAATGGGAAACCATTGACTGTATGAAGGATTGCATATATCAATACAAGCTCGAGTAATATTTATGGAAAACTTTCCGACAAAGTTTGAACAGTTCGACCACTGCTTTCAGCCATTTTTGCGAAGAGAAACTAAATCTGTTCCGCAGCATTGGCTCTGTATTTTTGTTCGCCAATCATGTACACGTAATGTTGGTCCTTCGGTTTCTGCTTGATCCAGCTGATGGCAAAAGATTGATAGAACTAGCTGAGAGACAGGCGAAACGAAGAACACGCATGGTGTAATGGTGAGCGCGTTACTCCCCGGAAAGGACAATAGCGCGTTCGTTCCCCACCATTGACACCTGCGGTCCAGAGTTTTGCAAATATCTCAGCTTCATTAAAGTTATATCAGTGTCATTCTCTGATTCCAGAATAACTAACTCTATCGGAATTCAGCGACACTCCGCAGGAAGGTGGGATTTCCAAGTGAAAGTCGAAATCAGAAGCAGATCCGATGATATTAATTGATGACGTAGCCGAGCCAATGATGCGTTTCAAACAATTTCTGGAATCCGCACAATGTGTAAATTGGGAATAAACAAATAGATAAATAGATGAATAAACAAACATCATTCGCGTACACGATTAATTCAATTTGTGCAGGAGAAATAACAAAATAATTTGAATTCTTTTGAGATTGATGTTATTCATAACTTATTCAGGACTAGTCTAGAATAATTAACCTATTCTAAATTAACAAAAAAATTAAATGAAAACTCAAGACTCGTGCTCTTTAGAACACAAAATGTTGCTCCGAAAATCGTCATGCCCTTTACACGAGGCACGACTGCATGAGACTTTTAGCAGCTCAACGGACGATGCCTATTTAAGAACTCGGCTAACTTTTCTCTTTAAGGACCTGCCCACCCAACAAGCACGATGGCTATTTGCCTATATTCTAAAACTACGACTTATGATCACACTAAAATATGAACATCAAAGAATAGGATGTTTTCGAAAATGGAAGTATGGGTGTGGTTCCGCAATCGGTTTGCTGCACCACGGTGAAAGACGAACAAGCATTGAATACAATATATCGACGGTCTGTTTTACCCAAATGTAGACATTATCCTTAATTATTTTTTTTGAAATTTGTTTATTTTAAGCTTCACATAGGAAAATCAAATTTACCAATCCGAAACTATAGAAGGTAGAGTGTGATCGAAGCAATAGTGATGCGAAGCGTTATTTGGTCATTCATCGCTGCTGACTTCATTACCAGCACCTTCGGCCTGTCACCTTCTCTAGACATTTCCACCGAAAGTGCAGGAGGGTCCAAATTGGCTTAGGCATCTTTAGCTTCTTTAATCTCACTTTTGAGTAGGAGTCGAGCGATGGCTAATTGTCTTCGCATGGTTATCCGTCTGCAAATTTTTGGTGGCGACGGTGCATGCGATCACTCAGGTATTGCTGCTGACGTTTTCTAGTCGAATATGGTCTGCTAGCAATTCTCGAACGTCGAATGTACATATGGAAAGTGTGAATATTTTAATACTTTCATTTTGAAATTCATCTGCCCACGTTTGCAACAGTGAAAGTAGGGTTTGCCCAGCCACTCCTTCACGCACTTCAAAACTGCATGCTTCGTTCCTCGGCAACCATCCGTTCCCGTCCTTCACCAGTTACATATCATTCATGTCTTATCAAAAGCAGAATGCAGTAAAAATATTTGGACAAAAAAAGAGTAATAAGTGGCAACAGTAACGGAGAAGCGACACATTACAGCCGACAGTTGTTCTTCGAAGCTACCGATTGCAGACATGTTCAGATCGGTTGGTATGCCAATGAGAAGTCGGTTTCTGAGTGAATCATTTATGCATTTTAGATATCCTTTTTAATTTTAGCTCGTTCATGATCAAAATGTTTCGCATTGAATGGTACGGTGGCAATGTTTCTAGTAGTTTAGTAGTTTAGGCACATCTTTAGGAGGTGATGAGCTGCTGATCGTAAAGCTATACATGTTTATTACTCGTTCATATTGCAAAAAAAGCTCACAGGTGGCTTGCATTGCGGAACCATTTGACACTTCAATATAAAACGCGGCAACATCGAATAACTCCATAACATACAGACGATCCAGGAACATTTCGGTATTGGCAATGTGGAATGACACATACCCCATCAACTACATGAGAATTAGATTTATAAACTAAGCTATTCCATCCTCAGACCCGTCTACGCAACTGGTAATGGGTCTAACCTTGAAGCATTAGAAGTCGGTAGATGGAAGTCATCAATGGAAGTCACGATGATGTGTTGGGCTGATTAGATTACATGCTAATGTGTCCTTTCCAAGTCCTGGAGAAGACAAAACGGCCTAATTGCAAGCTATTGCGAATTATTAATTACTTTAATAACATGTTTGGTAAGATTGCCTAACTTCATCAAAGGAGAGCGACTACAAGATTTATGCGGTGTACCAGAGAGCAGTCAACAAGTGCTGATCATCGAATTGCGACCACTACGCGCCTCTTTTCGATTTAACTAGGACAACAATCAATGCCAACTGTAGAAGGGCGTGTGGAAAGCACGCTATTGTGTTATGAACTTGGAGAATCACCTTTAGAGGAGAAGGTGGGAAAATGAATCAGTCTTCATTCACAATTCTACATAACATATGTTAAAGTAACCTTAGGCAGCAATTTGCGAAATCTACTCAATCAATCGCAAAATCAGCTTAAATGAAAACACTGTTTACGAAAGTAGCAAGAGTCAAACCAACTGCGATATCGTGCCAGAAAAGTGAAAGGTCACCGCTTTAGGAGACATAACTCGCCCTGATCGATTGCGCTCGCTGTTAGAATTAGGTTCAAGTTTTTCACCGGCGCCATTCATTTCTAAAGAAACCTTTCGTAGGATCTCGTGCAGTTTGTACGATCGATAAAGCTAGACTAGATTCGTTGCATAGGAACCGAAACTGAGAATTAGGGTCAATACCACCAACTCCTTTTCCCACAATGTTCTTTAGACAGCAAGACCCTAATGCAGAAAAAAGTACTGATTTCTGCGTATTTTTGGATGAAACTGTCGAAATCCTTAACCACTTCCGTGAGAGACAGTTTACTTCCAGTCTTATGGTAACGCAAAAATGTGGTATGCGACTGGTTCGAGAACTTTTAAAATCGAAGACTATTAGACTATTAGCTACCGATAAGGTGGATAGTTTGTATTTGTTCTACATCATGTAGGTGCTGAGATAACGGAAAAACACTTCGAAGGTGATTTTCTTCATCTCGTTTCATCTGGATAGGAATTCAACAGTCAATACCAAAATATACCTGAGATTTGGAGAAACTTCAAGCTGCTACCGATGTGGCTAGATCGGCCGTTTTGAACAGCGTTTTACAGCTGTGCTTATTCCGTTGGAATAAAGAGGGGATAACTATTTCCATATTCTCGCCGAATTTTTTTTTTGTAAGCGAGGATTTCCTAGCAAATCTATTCTGAGCGGATACCGTTTCGTGGCTATAGGAGATGCAATTTGCTGCACCCATATCAGGTGTTGCTCATTTTACTCTCTTGCTGTTCAAATACTTAGGAATGTTTAAAAAGTGTTTCTTAAAAGTGCTTTTTTTGTGCGTGAAATGTGAGAAGGGAGGTATTGAATCAGCATGTTGTTATAGGCTGGTTTTCTTTCTATCTTTCTTCCTTTATTTCCTTCTTTCCATCTTTATCTGCTTGTCTGTTTGTTTGCTTGATTGTTTGTTTTGTTCGTTTGTTTGCTTGTTTGTTTCTTTTTTTCGTTCCTTCTTTTCTTCGTTTTTTATTTCTTTCTTTATTTCTTCTCTTCCTTTCTTTTTTTCTTTTTCTTTCTCTTTTTTGACTCTTTTCTTCTGCTCTTCATTCTTTCCAACCATATTTTGTTCTTTCTCTTTTTGTCTTTGTTATAGAAGCGATTTCAGATAGGTTCATTTAAATGCTCACGAATGAAAGCCAACTTTCTTGCGATTTCTTACGGGTGTATCTTATGCATTCTGGCTGGTCGTTTGACAATTCAAAACGTTTGTCCATATCCTTTTGTGTTAAGCAGATGACAAAACAGTCATCTGTACACCAACAATAGAGCTATATCAGAGGATCGAGCAGTACAACCTTCACTTTAGAAATGGTTGAATGGTAAACTTGGATGCCAGTCGTTTTCCTATAAGCAAGACACAAATTTGTGTAGAGTATTTCCCGGATCATCTAATGATTGAGCTCTTTAGGCCTTTCTGTAAGAGGATCATAAGCTACCACTGCCACACGGACAACCAATACCTGTTTGTCTCTTCTTTGCGTTTTGCAAAAAATTCATGGATAGCTTGCATTGAAGAAGTGTTGGTCAGGTTTATATAAAGGGCGGCTGGGTGAAATCGGAGGCCTCAATCAAATACGCGCTGTTAGGACTCGCCTCACAAATACGATGAAGGAATTTGGACTGTTGTGCGTGTTCTTAGGAAAAGGTGAACCTTCTCTACACTAAAATAATCAAATTGCTCGTTAAGCACTCTTACAGTCTTTTGTCACAGCTTTTCCAGAAGGTTGACACTTCAATACTGAGCACAAGTGTTGTTAAAAGTAATTTCAACAATAATCCAGTAGAAAGCTTTTCTTAAGAGAAGGGCGAATCTAAATTTTACGACCATTCTCCATGTTTAGTTTGAATCAATTAAGATAGTGTTGTTCTTTTAACAAATCTAATCTTAAATGTTTTCGCTACAAAATGACTGTTTTATCATCGTATTTCATTCAGTATCGCTGAGAATTGCGGATAAACCCAATGATACTGAGCCCTAATCCGTAGCTCAAAAGAACCCCACACCGACCATTCCGGCTTTTGATTCGAAACGCTCATCTGCCTTAGCAGCATGAAGACAAGCTCAATAAAACACCGTGCAAGGTCAGACTTTATGGCTTTTTTTGAATTTCGTTTTGTCGGCGTTGGGCTACATATCAGTGCCTGCAAGCCAAATTTGAACTATCGGAGAAATTCGGTGGCACTTCACACCGTAAGGCATTGCACATATGTAAAATTAGGTTGACCTTTTATTATATCGTTTATTTTATGACGTAAGCATCCATTTAAACCTTGACTTTTAATGAACGCATGTACAGTGAGGAGAAAAGGGGCTTGTTCACCTCACTAGGTAACCATCGGTTGAAGTCTGTACTCACTTGCAGCTTTTTCAGACGTACACTGCACTGGATTACTGTTAGTTGCGTTCACATTGAGAGTGTTCTAACTACATTTAAACTAAGGGCAACGTATTTTTGTAAACATTTATAGCATAAATTGTAATAAAAATTGGTGTTGTTAACCTGTAGTATTCAGTATTTAGCCACACATTCGCAAATTTTTTCCTTGATGAATTGACCCCAATAATCTTGTAGAGCTTCGTTCTTTGTGAAGCACATTTGTGACAGTTGCTAATATCGTTCATGACAAAGCTACATATTCATACCATCAACAAAGTTTGAACGACGTAGTCTGTTCACCTTTAGCCCCTATTTTTACTGCAGACAACACGCATCCGCTTATGTAAGGATCAAACCAGTTAGCCTTCAGGAATTAGGATAGAATATGAGGGTTATGTGGCTTACCAAATGCGCTTTTGAGCTACTCTCTAAATGCAAGTGCGGCTAGCTATGGCACCTAAAGCTAAATGAATAAGAGTTTTTCCTTAAGTGATTTTACGTTATGCATCCATTTGCTAAGTGATACAACAATAATGCCCAATAAAGCTAACCATATGCTATAAACATAAGGAAGCGTTAAAGGTTAAAAAGGATAACGCTCTCGGCGTTGATCAATCCCTGAGATATGCGCCATGCATCCGACTTCATTAAGCATCAAGATTAAGAGGGATGGAAGGCTTGGTGGGCCATGGGCGCATTTCACGTGCGCGCCGCAGTGGCGCCTCCAACCACTGCGCCACACGCGCCCTATATGGAAGCGTTTTTTCAAACAAATTTATACGTCGAAGATCTGTTTAGAGTATTAGAAATGTTTTGAAATATGTCAGCTGAAAGGTACAATAAAAGAATACAAAAGAACATCAAAAGGTCTTGAGCTCACTTCATGCTCTATGTAGTACCAGATATTAACACAATTGAAAACGCAACAATGGTGAGACCGCAACATGAGAGTTCCATATTCACTTAAATATTGACTACCCGGAACAATGCTGTATGTGTTGGACCACAGTTCACTAGGTCAACCAAGGCGTTTCTATGGTTGCTCATGTACTTGGCATTTCGTATTTGACACATCATTTGCGATGTATAAAACAGTAACAGGGAAAACAGAGACTTTCTCTTTTGTGTCTTATGACAGTAAAACCATTTTGTATGGTTTCATTAAAGAAGTACCATGTGAATTCTACTTGTAAACCCAGAACAAAGTATAAAGAAGAACTTTATCGAGAAACAGCAAGACAAGCCAAGGCTTAGGTCAAGCAAAAGAAATAGTAACAAATTTGTGAAAATAAGACATCGCTACTGCCCAATATTGTTAAATTAATAAGAGAAACAACCGTGAATCCGAAGCAGTACAATAATAACAAAAACGTGGGATTAATTCATTTCTTCTATGGAGAGTTACCGAGTTAATAGAAGAAAGAACCATGAATCACGTTTTCAATATTTCGCATATTTCGCGGCATACTTACGGCATAAATTCTAAACAAAGTATTTGTGTAGATTGAGTTTATCCAAGAACCTTTATTCAGCTAACGTTCTGACGCCTTCACTTTCTTTGGAGGCGAAGATCCGAGTCGACAGGTCCATAGTCGTAAATCGAGCGGTTGACTATTCACGCCGAGTTTAAACAAAAGTCGCTTCAGTAAGGTACGAAACAAAGCCATGAGACAGATCTTCAAAAGAATAGCCGAACTCGTTGATGCATCTTTCGAGTGCTTTATTTCCAAGAAACACAGCTAGCTGTAAGTAAAAGCATTCTATAAGTCTACAAATTCCACACTGTTGTTAAAAGTAGATACGGTAACAAAGAGGCAGCACATAAATGCGCGCACCTTGAAGACAATGCAAATCGTCCGTTGTTATTTTTTCACTCTTTTTTTCATTCTTTCTGCTATATCAAAAAAGCAGATAAACAAAAAAAAATAAATTTAAGAGAAGAATTTCATATTGCAACTAGTAGCAACACGCGATAAAGTTGAATCAGGGTTCGGAAGGGCCGCAAAGGCTTCTAGCACATACAAGAGCGAGTGTTATCGTTTAGCAAGTAGTGGCAAATGTAGAATAACTCACCAAATATTGCACGCATTCTGCTTCTAGTGAAGGAATATCCGAGTTTTTTGAACAACGCATCATGCTGCTGCAGTTCCGCGCTGAAATATTAGAGGCATGAGTAATTCCTTTCAACACAACCGTTTTTTCTTACACTTGTTACAGGTTCATTTCAATCTAAAAACTTCTCGTTTTTTTCTTTCCCAAATGCGCTGCAATCACGAGACACAGATATAGTGTCACTCCTCTTAAACCATTAAGGAAGAAACAAGTCAGTGAAATAGAATTCCTCTGCTGAATTGAACCGGAACTTCGCAGTTTGGTCAGAAGTTATATGAGATATTGTTGAAATCCCTTCCCAAATTATTTGTTGTCACAATCGTTTTCGCCTGAGTGATGTTCTTGATGCCGAAACGCCAAAGACTACAACTTACCGATTTTTACTAGAGTAAACTGGGCACTTTTACTCTGCCCTACGATGGATGGCCTTGTCATTCTCTTCGCCGTGCAGGCATGAATTTCTTGAGTTATGCAATCGACGATCAACGGGACTACAGGTGATACAGGTGACAGGTGATGCAAATCACTCAGCTGAAACTGGATGCTTTATAAAAAAAAAGTAATGGTATGAGCCTGACAAGGGTCATTCCATATATAAGGGTTTATTTCGGCGAAAGTCTTTGGCTACAATGTTTTAATTTTTATTTACTGAAGCTGGTTCGCCTATCTGTCAGCCGTGTTAGTGATTTATTGGTGCTAATAGCAATGAGCTGTAATCGGCATGAACCCTTTTCAGTTGAAGCTATGGTATAAATCACAATGTCGTCAATTTTTATTTATTGCCGAAACGAAAAACTCGCATGGTGTGGTGATGAACGCGTTAGCCACAGGAAAGTGGAAGAGCGTGTTCGGCCTCCACCGCAGACACCTGTGGTCCAGAGTTTTGCACTTTGGCTTAGAAACCATGTTATTCTATCTGATGGCCCACATTTACTCATTTACTTCATTCGTTTATTCATACTGCGCTACCTTACCTCTTCTTTTTAGTATAGACTGCCATAGGGCGCGCGTGGCGCAGTGGTCGGAGGCGTCCTGCAACACACACGTGGAATCGATTCCCGCGCCTGTGACCCACCAAGCCTTCCATCCCTCCGGTGTCAGCAAATTCGTACCTGACTTGTCTGCGAATATAGCAGCACTCGATACATCGGTAGGCCACCGCGAGTCATTGTGAAGGCTAGACATGCATTCGGTCACCTCCAAACGATGCTTAATGAAATCGAATGTATGGCGTATCCCCCAGGGATTAATCAACGCCGAGAACTTTATACTTTATTCTTTTATAAATTACGATTAAAAACGTATTAGAATAGTTACTATAGTTACTAATAATTGATATTCTTGTTCACTCATGCAGGAATTTTTCATGAATGACCTTGATAATGTCATTAACTAAGTCAGCATGACTCTCGTCCAGTTTATTAATAAAAAAAAAAACCGCTGCGTAATCTGTTTAGTAGATATTAATCGCTTCCCATACAGAATTCTGCTAATCATGAAATAATAGGTGAGGAGGGAAATCGAAAGGTTTCTTGAAAGCATCTCATAAAAAACAGAGCAGTAGACAAGCTAAATTTGTCATTGGATAGATAGTCTGGTCCCACAGTTATCAATAGGATTACAGCTAGCATATATTCGTTTATAAGCATAATATGAGTAAAGTCTAAGTCGAGAGTACTTCTCCCATGTGGCATCGGTTCACATGGAATATCACATCTGCTGGCTTTCCTGGTCGAACGAAGTCGCAGGACAAGTGTGATGCCTACACAAGTACAGTGCACTTTTTTCGTAGAAGTTCTAGATTCGTTTAACCATAAAGTTACTTAAACAACGGAAATGACAGCTAATGATAAAAACTTATTGTCACCACGTCATAGACATCTTTACCCTAATTCAATTAAGAAAATCTACTTGGAACTAGATTTTTCAAGGATGACAACGATTTCTCACGTTATTGTGGACTCAGCTGAAATGAATCCCCAATAGAAAGACAAATTATTTCTCGAATATGCCGCTGTGCTGCAATCGCCTAAATAACCTAAAACAGTCGTTGTGTTCAAACTACATAAAGCACTAAGGTAAGTTGCTCCGCTTCCATTGCTATGGCAATAGCGTGCTATTCGAAGGCATGTCTTCTTAAAGGCTTGACGGATGCCATCACAGCAGTCTTATGAAAAATGCAATGAAAAGAGTTAAATCAAAAACGGTAATTGTTGCTTTACATTTTAGATGAAACAGAAGACGATGTTCATAATGTTTTCGAATGTTACCATAATCTCTTAGGCACGTGTGGCGCAGTGGTTGGAGGCGCCACTGCGACACGCACGTGGAATCGATCCCTGCGCCCATGGCCCACCAAGCCTTCCATCCCTCCGGGGTCGGCAAATTGGTACCACACTTGTCTGGGAGGATAGCAGCACTGGATCGATACATCGGCAGGCCACCGCGAGTCATTGTGAAGGCCAGATATGCATTCAGTCACCTCCAACGATACTTAATGAAGTCGAATGCATGGCGCTTCCCTCAGGGATTGATCATCATCGAAAGCTTTATCCTTTACCATAATCTCACTGTGAAAGAACGTGGGAAAAAAATCGTACATAAAAGGCGTCCACTAAAATTAGCAGACCTTGTGAAACCGTTATATATTGCTTCATATGATCCAACTCAATCTATTGTGCTTGTCCTTGCAGTTCCCATGTTCGAATTTCTATTAACCTCGGCATTGGAATATGAATGCGTAGTTTTCTTGTTCAGCAATCGCGAGGTTGTTATACAGCATACATTTACTTCCATAGAAAAACACACAATACAATACAGCACAACAGTAGCTGACGTTTCGGCAGTATCGCCTTCTTCAGAGCCGCTTTTTTACATGACTTCCAATGAGGAAGGTTAGAACAGCTGATTATAGTCATCAACCATATGCACTATAATCAGATGTTCTAACCTTCCTCATTGGAAGTCATGTAAAAAAGCGGCTCTGAAGAAGGCGATACTGCCGAAACGTCAGCTACTGTTGTGCTGTATTGTATTGTGTGTTTTTCTATGGAAGTAAATGTATGCTGTATAACAACCTCGCGATTGCTGAACAATAAAACTACGCATTCTTGTCCTTGTACATCTGCCATTCGTTTCGCTGTCCTGCATACATCGCCCAAGAACATTCATGGATTGGCGTATGGGTTTAGCTGCTAGCTGAGAATTTTTTAAAATCTTTGTGTACATCGGTAAAGGAAGTCCAAATTTCTCTCTTTGCAAAACTAAAATAGCTTTACTAGAACGTTTTTGGTTCATTGAAGTAGGCAGTGAGAGGCCTTTCTGGATTTGAACGTAGCTTTTCCGAGGCAAACTTGGTGTCAATTTTCTAACTAATCCCGGAAAGTTGGTGGACCTGTTTGGCTTAAGTAATCGCCCATTATACGGAGAGTCATAAATT
>MQTX01000186.1:1103350-1122075 GCA_009735665.1 Angiostrongylus cantonensis | reverse complement strand
TATATATATATATAAGGCAAACACATTATCCATCATAATCGTTTTTGCTGTTTCTTAGGCAGACGCAGACGTTTCATAGTAGGAAAAAGGCACACCAAGCTTGTCAGGCTCAACCGTGGAGGTTGGAGATATTTAGGAATAATTTAAATGGAGTCTTTATAGCTATCTAAAAAGAGAAGTGCTCTTATTTGTTGAAGTAGACCACGAACGGTCCACACAGGCTTTCTCGTCATTTGAGGAATGCTGACCGCGGCAACCATATTGCTTTAGATAATACCCAGCACTTAAACTTTTCTTTCCATGAAAAGCACTGAAGTTGTTTGAAAAAATAGATTTTTGGATGAAATTTCGGAAGAATGTTGCTAGAATCTTAACTTTTATTTGCTGCCAGCACTTTTTTCATGGCAAGGTGTGATGTAAAATATAAGCACAGCGAGGGTAAAATGTGAGAAAAACTCGGCACATTAGGTAGGCCTCGAACACATGTTTACGCTTTCTGGTGGTGAAGATAGTGTTAAAACGGCCTAAAAGCAAGAAAAGGACGATGGTTGGTGTAGCACACAGCATATGAGCTCCCATTCCGAGAAAGCGAACTGAACCGCATTCTAGGTTTTAGCACCAATTTGTGGCCATAAATCTTTCTAGATGTTTAACACACTCGCGATGGCGCCTAATCTCGAATTTGCTTTGGGCTGGAAAACGCGTAATTCTCAGTCTTTTTTGAACTGCTGAATTTTTGGAAACAAGCAACAATTTCTTCATAAGCTCGTAGGTTGTAAACATAAGCGGGTTGTAGAAAAGACTTTGTTGTATCGTTCTAAGGACACGGGTACGTTCATGGTATCATCTATTTGGTGTTAGCATGGTCTACCATACAGCACATTACAGTCTACATTTGAAAGCGTTTCGCAACTTATCGGTCTCCATTTCAGCATTTTTTATACCACACACTCTATTCACCATTTATCATTAGTTCCGTCCTCTTTCTTCTTCTTCCTTTCTTTCACCTCCCTTCTTACCTTCCTTTTTTCTTTCTCTCCTTCTTTCTTTCTTTCTTTCTTTCTTTCTTTCTTTCTTTCTTTCTTTCTTTCTTTCTCTCTTTCTTTCCTTCTTCGTTTCTTTCTAGATGTGTATAGTTGCATTTCCATGACCTATGTGCAATAAAGGTGTTTGCACTTTCGCTATCTTCTGGTGTTTAATGGCACTGTATCCTGAAAATGCGAACATTACGCTTTATCCATTACTTCGTGACAATATCTCTAAAATCGTCGAATCTGAGGTTCAACAGTTCCATGGACGGGGTGCTAATTTTCGTACTTTGTCTACACTTAATATCGGTTTAAAAAAGTGAATGCTGTTTAGTATCTTTCAGGCTTCCCTCTCATCCCTCTCTTTTTCATATGATACGCTGTTCCTTTTTATTTTTTATTTTCATATTCGTTGTGATTCCTCACTTTATACTTTGTACTACGCAACGTTCACTACCTTATGGCAACCACTGGGGTGATGTTGGGGAACATTAACTATCGTTTATGATATCACATTCCAAATTCTGTTGTATATTAAAATTGCTTGATGTCTTATATTCACTCAGAATAGTATTGTTTTGCGGCAATCTAGAGGGCCGAAATTGAATAACATTGTGCTACTATCCTTTCTTTTTTCTTTTTTTTCTTCCTCCTTCTCCTTTCTTTCTCCTTTTCCTTTCTGTCTTTCTGTTTTTTCCACCTTCCTTCTTTCCTTGCCCTTCTTTCTTCCTTTTTCCTTCTTTGTTTTCCTTCTTTATCTCGCCCTGTTTCTTTCTTTCTTTTTCTTTCCCTCTTTCGTTTTTTCTTTCTTTCTTTCTTTTCTTCTTCCTGTTTTTTCGCTTTTTTCATCTTTCTTTGTCATTCTCCGCCCTTCTCGTCGCCTGAAACCTCTGGCAGAGAATAAAAATGACATCGTTTTTTCATACAACTCCTGTTTCGGTAGCCTATACTTTTATTGATCCAGGAAAGACAGGATAGTCGTTTTGTCGTTGCTTACAGGTACTTCACGTTTTGTGAACAAAAGAATAACGAAAAGTTATAAAATGATAATTCGAATATAATAGACAATTCTGGACCACCACAGCTTAAAAATGCCTTCATTTATTGACAGGATCATCGAAGATTGAAAACGTCACTTTGGAACGCAATGGTGATGGCAAAGGCCACGAAAGCCAGCCATTTCTTTCTCGTTTTCGGCCATTGATTCCTGTGCTTAGACACATATTTTCAAACTTTTTGCACTAAATAAAGAACTTTCAGAGAACCACATAGGATTATGCAGTATGGAAAAACTGAAGATTTCAAAATAATAACACGCGTCTAAGCAAGCTAGATACCATTGCTGTTACCTATTACTTAATACCTATTAGATAATATTTACGGACAATCAAACACTAACATCTTCTTTTTTCAGCGATCGCTAGGTTATTAGGCGCACATTTACTTCCTTATCAGAAGTACATATAAAACACATACAACAGAACGGTAGCTGACGTTTCGGCAGTATCGCTTTCTTCAGATCCTGGAAGCGCACACTGATATGTAATTAGTACCTTGTATGCTTCCAGTCCAGTGTACCTTTCCAGGCTCTGAAGAAGGCGATACTGCCGAAACGTCAGCTACCGTTATGCTGTATGTGTTCTATTCGTATGGAAGTAAAATTGTGCGGAATAACAATCTCTCGATTGTTGAAAAAGAGAACGACACATTTATAATGCAATGCCGGGGTTAATGTTAGTCGATCTTGGGGACCAACATTTTCAACGATAATGGAAATCTGGCCTATGTAACAAATTGTCGAGGCCTAGCAGGCTGTTAATTTTGTAGAAAATTCTTCAAAACTGGTACATTGTTATACCTCCTAATACCCACACTTGGTCTCAGTACTTCAAGAAAATTCTCAGACTACCACAGTAGTGTTGCAAACAGCGTAAATGCGATACAGCGGCCCACTTTCCTGGCTCCGGCTCGGGTAGAGTTCATGGATTGAGAAAAATCCGGTTGGGATATCAGAACACAAGTTATAGAGAATCTCATCTTACTAACTACGGATGGTATGTTATTCAAGTCGTCTGTAAATCACCATCACCAAAAGCTTTTTTCGTGTCGATCTCAAGCCAATCCTTTTTTAAAACTCCTGTATTGATTATATTTGGCAAAAGTTTCTGAACCTATGCTTGAAGTATGGCTATTTTCTTTAATTGACAGTTCTTTTAAGGGGTAGTTGTCGAAAGGGCGCACAAGCTATGGACGATAAGCATAATGGGCATTAGTTAGCAGTGCTGTGAGGATCCTGATTAGTACTTAGCGTTTTGCTGGTATTCACCTGCAAAACAACTTGATGAATTCTGGAAGTAAAAATTCACTGGACAATATATCCATGCCCGTAATGTTGTGTGAAGGTAGGTTTACATTCTGTTCAATTGATGAAGAGCAGCCGTTTTCCACTAGAAATTAACGGACTCCCAGAAGGCCCATCGGATTTTCTTTGCAACCGGCCTTTACAACTTCAGTCAACACTTCTGCTCACCTTTGTTTTTAATCTCCCTTTCATTATTTTTATCTAAAGCTTTGTGAGCTGAGATAGAAGTTCTTGGTCATCTGCCGTCGTGCATCTCAGTACCTATATATCAGCCAGAATTTTCCATAACGCGTGCATCAATCTGGTGGTAATTTCCTTAATATCGAGCTTCCTAACATCATTATCAACGTGTTGCACGAAGTATTGCGTGAATTCGCTCTCTATTGTCGACGGTTTGCTTGCAATGAAGACCAAAAAAGTAAGAAAAAAGTTTTACCTTTTATTTTCTGCCTACTACAATTTTCACGGCAGGTTACTAAGCGAAATACAACCACAACGTTGCTGAGATAATTGCAAAACTCTGGACTGCAGGTGTCTATTGTGGGGAACGGCGCACTATTGTCCTCTCCGGGAAGTAACGCGTTCACAGAAATAGCTGAGAGACAGGCAAAACGAAGGACCCGCATCGTGTGGTGGTGACCGCGTTACTCCCCGGAAAGGGCAATAGTGCGTTCGTTCCCCACCATAGACACCTGCGGTCCTGAGTTTTGCAAATATCTCAACAACGTTGTGGTTCTATTTCGCTTAGTACTTCGCTTTGCTCCAAGATTGCTATGGAACGTGACTCAAGTGCATCACACCTTCCGTATGATGTGCTTTTTACTTAAAATGGCGACAGTGTAGAAATGAGCAAATTGAGGGTCTCTGGGGGTTGAAGGTCATTAGGGGGTTAAATATATTTTACCAGGCGGTTGTCAATTCCTCTTGGAGTGGAATTTTAGTTTGTTTGTTGAATGTGCTTCCGAACTACCTTCAATGCACTCCAAAGTCACATGAGTGTAGGCCTTGAGAGAATCGATGAGCGGGATTTAGTGTTTACGAGCCAGTACACTGACGAGCATACGCATGACTATGTGTATGTAAATGCCAAAGCAATAAGTAACTCTCGGACAACAGAAATCAGGGAATTTATCCCCTGTTTTATCTATGTTTCTTGGGATGAGAAAATGCTCGCTCTAAACCCATGTTTCATCCGTTATCCTCCACCTGGGAAGGTCAAATAGAAGCGCGACTTAGCCAAATGAAGATTGGTTTAACATTTTCACATAAAGTAGTATACGCATGAAAAATGAGGCATTTCATCACCAGCGAGACGTTTCGCTTTGTTTTTTCAACTCTTTTTTCTATCTGAATTTCAAAACTGCTGAAACCACAAACTTCCAAACAAGAGGTCTCAGAACGAGGCTTAGGTGAAAAGTTATGGAGAACTCCAAGGCAACGAGTAACTCAGTGAAACCGATGTTTTTTGCTGGCCAATCCATACAGTCGACATATACTTACTTACGTGATGCTTGAGCGGCCCGTCCTCACTGGTTGTGCGGGTTCCAGCATAATCTCCATTTTTCGGAGATTTGCTGGTTAAGCCACTGTGGTTTTGTGGAATCCTGAGGTCAGCCTGACCAAAGTCTACCCCGGGTTGTCACCATCACATGCACTCGCAGCCCTTGTGGATCAGAGAGAAATTTGCCACCATACGACTTTGATAGCAGGACGGTGGTGGATCCTAGTATTGGTTTACTCTTAGCTATGCTTACATACAGAAACGCCGGGACTTCTTCGCAGCTTGGGAGACTCTGCCGGGGGGACGAATCCCCTCGTTGTACATCGCACTCCAACACCCAGGAACACTTCCCAGCCACAATGAGGTGGTATACCGTTTGGAGGGTAGGGGCAGACATATAATGTGCAATTTGTGGTTTGAGAAGTAAACAAGGACATCATAGAAGAGTTAGTGGGGGTAAAGTACTCTTCAGGTCCTTTTTATCTTACAACGAACATGGTTTCAATGTTAGATGACTGTCGTAACGGCACATCCAAGCTCCAGATGATGAGGTGCTGCGTCGGAGAATTGAGCGTAGAGGTCTAAATTCTTCAACTGGTTGATTGTTTGTTTCCCTTAATCAGATCGCATGCGTTTTATGTTGCTCTTTGTCCCTATGCCACTTTAAATTATTCTGGAACAATTCCTATCCGAGTTGCTGAAACATCGTTTTCAATATTTTATGGCATTCCATCAATAGCGACGCCGTTTCTGTTGAAATTAGGCAAATCCGTCGTCCACTTCTGTGTAATTAAACCACTAGGAATACCTGGACGAGTTGTCTACGCAGAAGGGTTTTCAAACGGCAGTCCTGGAAGGTCACGAACTCGACCAATGGAAGTGGTCAAGAGATGCCCTTAGAGGACATCGATTGTTGGAGAAGGCAGAGCGAGCATAGACGTGTCATCAAATCAACCCATAAAATAACCCACTGTTTTGCGGAGACGCAAGCGACTTGGTGTAGTGCACATTGGGAGTAACGATGATAAACGGAACATGATGCATATAAAATAAGAAACGTACAATATTATGAGATGATAGAGAATATTCTCAACGGGGTAGAGAATAACGTCTGGTCTGGATCGAGCAGTTTTTGTGAAAGCCTTATGGACCACACTCTATAAAGGAGGTTTGTTAGGAGAGCAAAATGCATTGCACCCGTTATCACCATCTGTATGACAGTGTTAGCTCACGACCTGTCATCATCACTTGACCTGCATCGCTTTATACCAGCAACTCAAGCCTGTACTAGTGAGAGTGGCATGAGGCGCGAAGGCCAATCTCATGTCTCTAACGATGGGCTTTTTCAGTATTTTTCGCGAGAATGGCAACGCAAGAACACGCAAGAACCTCGATGGACCTTACCGTAGTACACTGTAAATGAAATGACTATGACCAATTCAAATATTTGTTTTATAATTGATAAATAACACTATTAACAAATTATCATTATCAAATACCACGGATCTCTCTCACATGAGGGATCTCGAGCTGGTTAGTCGCGAAGCTACGTGGCGCGTCTCCAGGTGGCGGATAGGGGGTTCAGCGAGGACCAAAAGCGACCTTTGCTTCCCTGAGACGCAAGTGGATCCAGGGGATGGACAACTAGTTTCTGCTGCGCCGATTTGGCACATACCTTCTGTAACTGCTGGGCGTATTCATGGGTGTGTGAATGCGTTGTCGCTTCATGCGGATTGTATTTTACGAGTCAATTCGGCCAAAAGCCTGCAATCAAGTGACAGGGAAGTATATGGGAGGCGGTTAGGAGTAGCCTCCAACAAATAAGCTCCATGTCCACTCTGGGAGAGCCTGGCAAGCTACCTGTGAGATACCCAGTCCCCACGTTCAGAGCCCAGCAAGCCATGCGTGGGTTTCAAATATGCTAAACACAGTAAGAAAACGAACCTCATTCCCTTGAACCCGAAAGAGCCCCCAGTTTCGCAGCGTTAGGTAGGACGAGTACGGAGAGGCTGCTAAAATATCAGGATCAATGGAAGCTATCTGGATCACGAAGAACTATGGCGACGATCTGTACCTACAATGCACGTACACTTGCATCCGAGTCCTCGATAGAAGACTTGCTCATGCAAACGAGAATGATAAGGTACGACGTCATCTGCCTGTCCGAGACGAGGCGAAGACACACATTCAACGCCGTCTATGACACTGGAGAAGAACTGTTCCTCGGAACATGCGACAGTAGAGGTGCAGGCGGTGTCGCCGTTCTCATCACCACGAGTTTGTCCATGAACATCGATTCATTCGAACAGCTTACAACTGGAATCGGGCGTTTACGACTAAAAAAATGTGGATCAATACCGGCTTTGACAATTTTCGTCGTTTACGTGCCAACATCAAACTATGACGATGAAGAAGTCGAAACGTTCTACACGGACTTGGAGAAGTTTTACAGAGAAGACCATACATTCTTCAACGTCATCATTGGATATTTTAACGCCAAGATTGGACCAAGAAGAACGTCTGAGGAATGTCACATTGGAACCCACGGATTAGAATGGAACGAACAGGGTGAGCGGCTTTTTGAGTTTATCATGACGACCAAGACCATCCATGGTAACTCAGAATTCCAGAAGCCTCATCTTCAACGCTTGGCGTGGGAATCTCCCAATGGAGATTACCATAACGAAATAGACCACATCATAGTAAACAGGAAGTTTTGCCTAACCGATGTCGCTGTTGTACCAAAATTTTACACAGGATCAGACAACCGCCTCCTTCGTGTTAGTTTCTATTTTTCGCGGAATGGAGAAAAAGCCGCTAAATTCAAAAACCAAAGTCCCAGAACCACAACAAACTGGGACTTATTCAACTCATTAGTCAGCTTTTGGAAAAATGCCGTTGTCAACAACATCGACCAGGAATACGATCGGCTCATTCAACATTTTACGTTAGCGCTATGAAAGCTGGGAGTTCAAAAGTCATCAAGAGACGTCTGTCTCCAGAAACTCTCGAGCTAATACGCCAGCGTGGAATCGCACGAGCTGCAGGCAACCGCAAACTAACGTCCGAGCTTGCGAAACAACGCAGACAGGCGATAAAAGAAGATCTCAAAGAGAGGCCAAGATGATTACACTGCGACGCCTAGACGGAACAATAACAGTGTCCAGAAAGGTAATGGAGAAAACCATCCACGAATACTACTCAGATCTGTTCGACAGCCACGTCCACCTCCCGTCATATGAAATAAAAGAGGATGGATATGCTGTTCCACCGGTTCTCCCTTCCGAAATCCGACATGCCATTTCGTCGGTGAAAAATCGAGCAGCACCAGGTCCGGACGGGATAAGATCAGAATATCTGAAAAACTTTCTGTCAATCCTCGTGAACACACGGGTTCACACGTTACCTGTTTGAATGCATGGTCCCTACTCAGTGGGAGGCCAGCAAGACCGTGTTGTTGTTCAAGAAGGGTTACCTGCACGATATAGGCAACTATCGCCCAATCTGCTTGCTGTCTGTCGTCTACCTTTTCGCTCGAGTAATTTTAAACAGGATTGACAGAACACTGAACTCCAGAGCATCATGCGAACATTGGAATGGGATAGTATAGGAGTGAAAATCGTTGGCCGGCAGTTACATCATCTTCACTTTGCTGATGATATCGTCCTTATAACACCAGACATTAGCCAAGCGGAACGTATGCTTGCACACTTTGCTAAAGCGTGTAGAAAGATTGGACTTCGACTAAATCTCAAAAAAACGATGTTCACGAAGAACAGATTGGTTTCGTTTGCTCCATTCACGCTCAACGGAACGAATATCTCCGAATGCTCCAGTTATGTCTATCTAGGTCGGGAAATCAAATCAATATGATGAATGATTTAGTTCCAGAGCTGATCGTAAGGAAACGAGCGGCTTGGGGAGCTTTCAAGAGCATCGAGGATGTAGTGAAGAGAACAAAGAACACCCGACTCCGTGCCCACCTTTTCGACTCAACGGCTCTTTCTGCCCTATCGTAAACCTGGTCGCTGCGTAAACAGGATGAAAGATCACTCAGCGTTATCGAACGCGCAGTCGAAAGGGCGATGCTAGGAGTATTCCGTTTCACACTATTAAGGGATGGGATCCGAAGCTCCGACCTCCGTCAGCGATCAAAAATCAACCGTTCTGTACTCCAAACAGTCGAAGACAAGTTGGGCCGGACACGTAATGTGTATGAGTGATAACCGTTGGACAAGATCCGTTAGTGGCTGGATTCCTCGGGATGTCAGACGGAGTAGAGGAAGACCACCGACCCGATGGTCTGAGTTCTTCACGAAGAGCCTAAAAGAAAGATATGATGCTCGACGAGTCCTTGAAACGAGCAGAACCCACTGGGCCACTATTGCACGCTACAAGGAAAAATGGAGGATTTACTGGCGCCCGTTCGAGCCATTCGACAATCAACGGGACTACAGGTGACAAGTGATTATTAAATAATCACTGTTGCTTTTATCATTATTTATTGCTAGTTATTGTCATTGAAAAATAAAAAAGTAGAAATGAATGAGTCGAAAAAATATTTCACAATAATGCGTATATAACAATCATAATCCTCCCAACTGTTTACCGACCCATCGTGGCTGGGAGGTGTTCCAGAGTGTCGGACTGCAACGTACAGCGGGAAGATTGGTCCTCCCGGAAAGGTCTCCCAAACTGCGAAGGAGTCCGGCGTTTCCATCAGGAAGTCTAGCTAGGAATAAATGGATGACCAGGATCCATCATCGTCCTGGTGTCAAAGTCGCATGGTGGTAAATCTCGCTCTGATCCGCAAAGGCTGCGGCTGCCTGTCGTGATGACAACCTGGGGCAAGCTTTGGTCAGGCTGTTCTCGGGATTCCAGAAAACCACAGTGGCTTAACCAGCAACCCTGCGAAAAATAGTGATTATGCTGGCGCCCGCACAACTAGTGAGGACGGGCCGTTCAAGTGTCAAGTATCAAGTAATTAATAATTATAATATATGTGATATACATATAATATATGTGAACTTCACTTACTTAGGTACTTGGATGCCCCGTCTTCACTGGTTGTGCGGGCCTCAGCATATTCTCCATTGTCGGAGTTTTTCTTTGTTAGCTGTTGTGGTTCCCTGGAGTCCCAAGGTCACGCAGGCTAAAGTCTGCCCACAAGCAGTCGCCGGCCTTGTGGATGAGAGATAGATTTCCCACCATGCGATTAATTTGATACCAGAGCGGTGGTAGATCCTGGTGTTGGTTTACTCTTAGCTGGACTTTCTGATGGAACCGCTGAACTTATTCTCAGCTTGGGAGTCCCTGCCGAGGAGATGAAGCTCTCCGTTGTACATCACATTTCGGCACTCAGGAACAGCTTCCAGCCACGCTAAGTTAGGCGCACGTTTTTCTCCTTAGTGACCGGAGAGAGCCATGCAGCGGCTTTTCGAAGTCGTCAGTACGTTTATTCTCAGCCCCATGTGTAATGGAGCGAGATTAGCCAATGTGGGACTAAAATTTTAAATGACTTCTGCATTTCCTGACATCGGTTTTTTTCTCGTCGAAGTTCTATCAAACACCTAGTGAACTGTTGTGACCCTGCCAAACAACGAGTGCTGGGAAAACATTTCTATTTCGACTTTTTGAAATCTGATTAATCGCTAGCGCGCAATGATATTCATGTTCTATGCAATTTTAAGGCATACATTTCGATCCGTGCATTTACCTTAATATCTACGTTTCTATCTGACGTTTAAATCAGAGTAGTGAACTGAAAATGAACCTAATCAAACTCGAGAGTAACTTTTTCACGAATGCAAGCATAGGGGTAAATAGCGGAAAAGGTTTCCGGTATCACAATGAATTTGGCTAGCGGTACCGTTGGCAATCTATCAATACAGCAGCAGTTTGAATTTCAAAGTTTTGCACAATAACTGTTTTTGGTTGGAAATAAATGTTTTAAGATCAGCAGGGTTGAAGACCACTAAAGATTAAATGACGACGGTTTGAGTGATCTGAAGAAAGTGGACGTAGGTAAATAACCGTTTTGGAGCATCTCGACCTAACAGCAAACTGAAAAAAAAACATGGGGTTCCGACAGACAAGGTTTCTCTCTCTCTAACTGATTAGGATATGAGATTGAAATAAGCTTTGCAAGAAAGCTTGTTTACTGTAAGCTGTCGTTGGACGAAAGCTAGGCATTAGAACAATTCCAGAAGAGAATTGAAATTAAAAGAATATCACTGTAAGATTATTTTACTTGACTGACATATTCATCCACTAAAACTTCTTGAAGCAGTACATCGCAAGTGGTGCAGCGAACAGTTCCTCTATTTGAGAAAACAGGATACGCGTCGGTTTATCCGAAATTCTCATCGAATCTCCAATCGCTACCAGTTTTTTGCGCCAGCTCGACAACAAATGACTGGGAAACCTGTTGCAGAACATGTTATCGAGATGAGAGGAATACCATATCTCTCCTGGGAAAGAATTTTAAATTTTGATGGCATTCAGTTTGAGTAGTCAATAATGAAACATATGCGTACCATATCTGACTTGAAAGAGGGTCGACGCACGACTCAATAATATGCTCAAGACTCTGACTCAAACCCCAATCTGGGCCAAATAGGCCTCTCATGTTCCCGAATTCGGGAAATTGGTGCTGAAATTGTCTGAGAAGTTCCATTTCACCCACAAAGGCTGGCGACAGCTTGTGGTGAAGACCTAAAAGCGCTTTAACATCTAGTCCTTCAGGAATTGACTCCACCAGCATTCAACAACGTTTAAAAAGAGGATGAAACATTCTAGCAGCAGCCGAACCCAAGCGAGAATCCGATGACGCTCGTGGTTGCTGAGAGTGAGAAATAAATTCAATGAAAGAAGCTGTGGTATCCGCACAATATGTGATATTTTTTCATGTAAAATTAGAAAAAAACTGAACATGAATTATTTTATTAAGCTACGGATCAAAAAGCGACATCATTTAAAAAACACATAATAGAAAAAATAAAATTATTTCGTATCCTCGTCTGGAAAGAGCTAAGACATTTTGGTTCTTGAAAGCACATTTTAAAGCAATCAGCGGGATTAGTTTAGGTGCATGGATTTCGCTCTGCTTCATCATCGAAGTCCACGAAAAAATTTCAGTTTTTTATATCTTACAAAAGATCTCGTTAAGCAATTTGAAGGTGTGCACGAGTTTTCTATACTTTGGAGGGACAAAGTATGTCGATATCTCCTCCAAAATCACACGACAGCTTCGTTGGTAGCACACCAAGAATGCAAACAACTATTTGGCGGCTTTCATTGGTACAACTGAATAGCACCAGTGTGTGTGAGTGTAAGTGACTATCTATTGCTGTTTTCTCCTGGTGACAATCGCCTCGAATGGAGTCGTTTATTGTACTCCAAGCTTCTATGCTTTCTGCACTACAGGAATAATTTATGACATCAGCTTCTTGGTTCATTCTTTTAGATCTTGGCCGTTAAATGCCACTGAATGGAAAATAACCTATGTTACCATTTTAGATTTACCTACCATGTTCATAACTGGATTAATTGACATCTAAATGAAGTAGTAACTCTTTCTTGTTGTCCTGGATTTCGTTCACGCTAAACTGATGTCAGGTTGGTGTAACACAGACAAGCCCATTCTGAACTATTCCTCAAGGATTGGAATCATTTGCCAAATCATTTGCTGTTCCTCAGAATTTCTCATAACATCACTTTCTCGATAATGAGTTTCAAGGGACCAGAGGTCAACGTGATGCTGTTTTATGATATATTAATGAAAGTCCTTGATACATGCAATATGCCACCCGATGCAGAAATCCGTGCAGTGGAATATTCAAGAAGCAAGCATGGCGAATTGATGAGAAGTTCAGTAAAAGTCAACATGTAAGGAACGGAAGAATTGTTTTCTTTTCAACCATGAATGTTTTCCTGTAACACAGTTTCTAGTGATTTTTCTCAGAAACACTTACTTAATATTCAATGGTGATGAGCAGAGAAATCCTCGACTATCTGCCCGTTCGGAATGTAGATGCAACATTATCCAGTCATTGCTCTCTACTCCTTCCCATCTCAATTTGTTTTCATGAAATCGAATTTGAACAAGAAATCTACATGTAATCTGAAATGTAAACTTCGTTTAGGCACCCTTCAAAGTCCCTAAATGCACACTACTTCGGTTATTCGTTGTTTTTCTCTCACTGTCCTTAAGCTGAGTATTACATTTTCGGGCATAATTGCGAAATGTATATTTGTGTCGATTGAAGAAAAGCTGACTGTGCCACGCCCACAACATGCAACAATGATTTTGGCAGTGGACGATTGTTCAGCGGTCTACTAGACACTCTCCACTTCTTCCACTCTCCAACAACGATATTGTTCAGTATTTCTTCTTTTTTTGTCTCGTTGTCTTCTAGAAAGTGAGCAAACGTATGTTTGATGTGCTGTCGTTATAATGCGCAGCCACTGATTCGATTCTTTTCGATCGTCTCACTTTTCACAACAAGGAAACGACTATTTTGGCGATAAAGGTATGTGGCTCGCTCAAGCATTATTTGTAGAACTGTAGTAATTGTGGCATTTAAACGAGATGTTAAATGCTCGACAGTGTGAACAGTACTTCGAAACCGACTTTCCTTGAACCTCGGTGTGCTTAATCAATATGTATTCGTTCTTTGATGAGCTTACACGAGGTTGATAGCAATATTTATTATCGGCTAACGTTTCGACGTCTTCGTCTTCATCAGAGCCGATGATCCGAGTCGATGGTCCACGCTTGTTATTCGTCTCGATGTGGCGGCTTCGCCTTCGTGTCGAGTCAGGTCTTCCTCAGCGGTCCATCTCCTCGAATGAGGCACACTCATTCAGTGATGCCCTTTTATACACGATGCTGATGGTGGATATAATGATAATGTCCGTTGATAACTACTTGTTTTTCTTCCGGACATATATCATCGACCATCAGCATAGTGTATAAAAGGGCATCACTGAATGAGTATGCCTCATTCGAGGAGATGGACCGCTGAAGAAGACCTGACTCGACACGAAGGCGAAGCCGCCACATCGAGACGAATAACAAGCGTGGACCATCGACTCGGACCATCGGCTCTTATGAAGACGAAGACGACGAGACGTTAGCCGATAATAAATATTACTATCAACCTCGTGTGAGCTCATCAAAAAAAGAATATATATTGATTCAATAGCATTGTGAGTGCAAAATGCTTTTACGACGGCAAAAAACACTTAACTGTAGAAAAGGCATTGATGTCGGTTATGTTGCCTTCATCCTATCAAGAAAGACTTTGTAGGCAAATCCATATGTCTATCCCACAGAAAAAAAAGGAGTTTTCAAAAAAATATTGACAACAGTTCGTATATAAACATGTAGAAAACATTTCTAAAGAAAAGCTCATTTCATCGTAATCCTTACGACAGTCTTTTTTTTAAAATATCACTTTTAGTCAGGTGGAGTTAGAGATTTAGGAGCTAGCCGTATGTAATATCGAAAATGAATACTTGCGGAACTCTTTATGAAAGTAGCTACTTTTAATTTTTATTCTCGTTTTTCCCTTGGTCTCATCGATTTCAGAATACCAATTTTCCACCATTTTCCACCATTTCCACCACTCAAGTTATCATTACTCGATTAGCAACTTCATCATTCCTTCTTTGTTCTGGTGGTCCTCTTTTGTTTACCATTAACGTTTCGAAGAGCCTGATCTATTGTTTGTTTCTACATACCCCAAAAACAATCACGTGCTGTGGAAGTATCCCGGTAGTCGTATTCACAGAACGCACAGCCATTTTACGCCACGTCCCATCAAGGGCCTCGCCACCAGGAACAGAAAAAGCGCTATCGAGATCCCGGTGTTATTTTCGAATTAAATGACGTCACGATTCTCTCAACCCTACAAAACCACTCTTAACTTATACTATTTATGTGATATCAAAACGAAAGAACCACAGTTAACAATCAATATGAATGTTGTCTACATAGGGCTATTCCCATCCTTCACTAAAATTCTCTTCGTTCCACTGTTCGATCCCGTACACTTACGTCAATTATGTAAGGATAAATGTATTTGATTTTCCGATATTACTAGAATCCATTTACGTCTTGGATCATCTTGATGAGACATTTTTTATTACAAACTGGTATATTCTTGTCTGCTCTCTTTTTCATCTTCATTGAATGTAGTAACGTAATTGCGTATTCAAATGGTATTCGCCGTTTACTTGAGGATTGTTACAACAACAGTCGACTAAAATGGTTATTTCCAAAATTTCCATTCTTCGTTGTTTAGCATCAAATCTGCTTACTCGCTCCCATTCATTCTGCGAAAATGAAGAGCGTCAAACTTTCACTTGTGAAAGCTTTATTTTCACAATGTTTTGCTGTGGTGTAGGTTTACTCATGGCTGCGTTTGAAGTAGCGAATATTAAACTGGTTCTCAGTTGGGGTGAGGCTTCTGTTCGATGAGCATTGAAGTCTGATTTCTAGAGGAACCCGAAGCCATTGTGATGCGTTATTTCACAGTGGAATGAGCCTATTAATAACTTTTATTACTGGAAATAATAGTTACCTAAACGCGTCCAATTTTTATAGGAACTCTTTAGAGAAGCAAAAAAGAGGTAAAGAGGGAGAAGAATCTGACCTTACCGGGTAAGTGAACTTTCAAATACTTGGGTGTCTATCATTGAACATGTGGGCTTCATTTCATTTTTTCTTGAACACTTGATGCGATCGTTAGTGAACCTGATGTGTGTTGTGCATAGCGCTTTTTTCGTATTTGGTTTCCTGTTCCACAAATTGTTGGTGGGCAAAGCTCGTTAAAGTAAGCGGTTAACACGCCCGCCCATCTGGCTGTTGTTCTCCATTGAGTGCGTCTACATTTTGCAAGCTCGTCCAAACCATTTCGACCTTCTTCTCGTTCTTCTGTCGTTAACTTTCCCAATCACTTGACTTTCTCTGGTAGTTAGATATGATATCGAAGTAGGTAGATTGTAACAATGAATAGCTGATTTTTCACTTCATTCTCTCTCAGGATGATTTTATACAAAATTCTTTTAAAACAGGGGTGTCCACACGAAAAAAAAGCAAGTGGTGAAGATCAGTTTGTGGCTGTATGGCTTATTTAAAGCAATTCACATAGCAAGGTTTCTTTCCAGTGTAGTGGAAATCTGTTCTAAACACTAAAATAGTAATACTAAGTAGGTGCTGGTGTTTTGGTTGTTGTAAGTTCTCGAAAGCAGTAAACCATAGAGTTTAACCAACCTATAACCATATACATATACCAATACCAACCTATATATATATGTATATATATATAGGTATATGGTATATTAGATAGATAGGTAGATATTTGGAAAAATAGAGAGATAGATATAGAGACAGGTAGGTAGGTAGATAGATGGATAGGTAGATAGGTGGAAATATAGATAGATAGATAGTTAGACAGATAGATAGATCGATGGATAGATAGATAGATACAGATAGATAGATATTTAGGTATAGATTGATAGATAGATAGATTTTTCCTTGATGAGCTTACACGAGGTTGATAATAATATTTATTATCGGCTAACGTTTCGACGTCTTCGTCTTCATCAGAGCCGATGATCCGAGTCGATGGTCCACGCTTTTCTTTCGTCTCGATGTGGCGGCTTCGCCTTCGTGTCGAGTCAGGTCTTCTTCAGCTGTCCGTCTCCTCGAATGAGGCACACTCATTCAGTGGTGCCCTTTTATACACGATGCTGATGGTGGATATAATGATAATGTCCGTTGATAACTATTTGTTTTTCTTCCGGACATATATATACAGGTATATATATACAGTCCAGCTATCTAGAAGGACATTACGTAAATGTGTTGTCTTAAAATGAAAATATCTCCAAGGTTTACCTATAACTTTTCAAGTTTCTTTTTCTATCAAGCATTATTGATATTCTTCCATATGACACGAATTGGGCGCGTGTGGTGCAGTGGTTGGAGGTGCCACTGCGACACGCACGTGGAATTGATCCCTGCACCCATGGCCTACCAAGCCTTCCATCCCTCCGGGGTCGGCAAATTGGTACCAGACTTGTCTGGGAGGATAGCAGCACTGGCTCGATACATCGGCAGGCCACCGCGAGTCATTGTGAAGGCCAGATATGAATTCAATCACCTCCAACGATACCTAATGAAGTCAAATACATGGCGCATCCCTCAGAAATTGATCAACGCCGAGAGCTTTATCCTTTATCACATGAATCGGTGAATATTGCCGCAAATTTCGACTTTTTTTTCGATTGCCTAAATGAAGCACGAGAAAGGCTCGTATACACACGACTTTGCTGAGTTGACAAACCATCGAGAACAAAAGGGAAGTCGGAAATATCTTTGAATCACAAACGTTTCTAACACATGAATTCACTGTTAGGAAAGACTCCATGCCGATCACCTTTGCCGGTGTTACCTGGATAATACTTTTTAGTGTATTCTGTTGTTTTATACAAAGGCTGGTTTTCATACTTTGTGTTAAAGGCACCTAAGGTGAGAACCATAGTCTAATACCTATAGACATTGACATAGAGAACTAATACTACGAAATTCTCATCTGCTGATTCAGTGCTGTTAGTCGAAGCCGAGCATCGAATGTCAGAACCAACGCGAATTGGTGAGAACGATTCGAACACAACTGCTTCAGCTTAATGCACATCGATGAGTTCGACGACAAGCTCAAGCAGCCTATAACGAATTCTGGTATCGACCGCCGATGAGTCAATCCTCTCCTCTGTTCATTCACCAGTCATTTTCTTTCAGATATAATAGGTTTTCATATAAAAGAGTAAAATGCTGGATTGGTGATACCTATTCAGCCTTTTTTCTTTTTCAAACTATTCCAACTGCACGTATTGCGCTTCTCTTCCTCTGCTAGGCAATTCCTTAATAGTTGAAGGTAAGTGAAAATTCTCAGGGGAATGAGGCCCGTTTTTTTTACTGTCGTTTACGCGCCAACATCATACTATGACTAAGAAGAAATCGAAGCGCTCTACATGGACTTGGAGAGGTTCTACAGAGAAGACCATACATTCTTCAAGGTCATCATTGGAGATTTCAATGCCAAGATCGGACCAAGAAGATCGTCTGAGGAACGTCACATTGGGACCCACGGATTAGAATGGAACGAACAGGGTGAGCGGCTCTCTGAGTTTATCATGGCGACCAAAACCATCCATGGTAACTTGCAGTTCCATAAGCCTCACTGTCAACGATGGACGTGGGAATCTCCTAATGGAGAGTACCATAACGAAATAGACCACATCATAGTAAATAGGAAGTTTTGCCTAACCGATGTCGCTGTTGTACCAAAATTTTACACGGGATCAGACCACCATCTCCTACGTAGAAGATTTTATTTCTCATGGAAAGGAGAAAAAGCCGCTAAATTCAAAAACCGAAGTTCTAGAACCACTACAAACTAGAACTTATTCAACTCATTAGTCGGCTGTTGGGAAGATGCCGTTGTCGACAACATCGCCGAGGAGTACGATCGGCTCATTCAACATCTTCACGTTAGCGCCATGAAAGCTGAGAGTTTGAAGGTCATCAAGAGACGTCTCTCTCCAGAAATTCTCGAGCTAATACGCCAGCGTGGACTCGCACGAGCTGCTGGCAACCGCAAACTAACGTCCGAGCTTGCGAAACAACGCAGACAGGCGATAAAAGAAGATCTTAAAGAGAGAAGAGCAGCAGTAATGGTCGAAGCTGCAGAGCCTGGGAAAAGCATTCGCAAAGCCCGCCGAAGCTTCGCCAATTACAAGACCAAGATGATTGCACTCCGGCGCC
>MQTX01000186.1:1033363-1102760 GCA_009735665.1 Angiostrongylus cantonensis | reverse complement strand
GTATCGCGAGAGTACAAAAGACCGCTCTGTCTCACTTTCATCGACTTAGAGAAGGCCTTTGATTCAATTGAGGTAGAAGCAGTCATGGAAGCTCTTGATAGTCAAGGGGTCCCTACTCAGTACATAAAGATTCTTCCTGAACTGTACAAAAATTTCACAACCAAAATTTCACCATTCTACAACGATATTAACGTTGACGTCAAGAGAGGAGTTAGGCAGGGTGATACAATCTCGCCAAAATTATTTACAGCCACCCTCCAGAACGTCATGCGAACATTGGAATGGGATAATATGGGAGTGAAAATTGACGGTCGGCAGATACATCACCTTTGCTTTGCTGATGATATCGTTCTTATAACACCAGACATTAGCCAAGCGGAACGTATGCTTGCAGACTTTGATAAAGCGTGTAGAAAGATTGGTCTTCGACTAAATCTCAAGAAAACGATGTTCATGAAGAACGGATTGGTTTTGTTTGCGCCATTCACGCTCAACGGAATGAATATTTCCGAATGCTCCAGGTATGTCTATCTTGGTCGGGAAATCAATATGATGAACGACTTAGCTCCAGAGCTGAGCAGAAGGAAACGAGCGGCTTGGGGAGCTTTCATGAGTTTCGAGGATGTAGTGAAGAGAACAAAGAACACCGGACTCCATGCCCACCTTTTCGACTCAACGGTTCTTCCTGCCCTAACGTATGCGTCGGAAACCTGGTCGCTACGTAGGCAGGATGAAATATCACTCAGCGTTATCGAACGCGCAGTCGAAATTACGATGCTAGGAGTATCCCGTTTCACACAAGTAAGGGATGGGATCTGAAGCTCCGATCTACGTCAACGATCGAAAATCAAAGATGCCGTTCTATACGCCAAACAGTCGAAGATAAGGTGGACCGGACACGTAATGCGTATGAATGATAACCGATGGACAGGAGCCGTTAGTGACTGGATTCCTCGGGATGTCAAACGTACTGCAGGAAGACCGCCGACCCGATGGTCAGAGTTTTTCACGAAAATCCTAGAAGAAAGATATGATGCTCGACGAGTCCCTAAAGCGAGGAGAACCCGCTAGGCTACTCTTGCACGCGATAGGGAAAAATGGAGGATTTACTGGCGCCCGCTCGAGTCACTCGACGATTAAACGGGACTACAGGCGATACAGGTGACAGGTGAAGTGAAAATTCTCAAAAAAAAATGTCCTTCTAAACCGTTTATGTTCCCAGAAATTCTGGTTTTACTAAGTTTTTCTAGAAAAGGAAATTAAAAGGAAATCCTATCAGTTTTCACTTGTTTTCCTTGTGTTCATCACTTTGCTTGAACCATAAAGTTCACAACAGCCAAAGGCAAAATCGAGGGTGGTTCAAACTACCCACTTTCATCTAATTTCAGACTCATTTTATATGTATATTACGCATTTTTGTGAACGATTTAATGCGCTCAATTCGAAGTAATTCGATGATACAGGTCTTTCGATGGACGAAAGAGTTGTGTTGAATGTCGGTGGTGTACGACATGAGACCTATCAAGCCACCTTGAAGAAAATTCCGGCCACACGCCTTAGTCGGTGAGTGGAAATGCACAGAAACTTCCGTCATATTGATTAAATTTTCGCGAGCTTTCATTTGCCTTTTACTTATGGTGCCTTCCGAGGGATAGCTTACATCAAATATTCTTGCATGCCTTCTATAATTTATAACAACATCTAAAATGTAACAGGACTCCATTCCTTCACTAAGATATCAGAAAGTTGAATTTTCTAGTTGTTAATCCATATCTTTTTCTTTCATTCTGTAGTATTTCAAAGTATTGCGCTTTTAACGACTCCAAATAACGCTGCAGTTCTAGAAGTCGTTGGTCTAATGGGATGGTTAATTAATTTAAATAATTCATGTACTATCAAGTTAGAAAGCCTTCGTCTATGAAGAGCGAAAAGAACACTTGAAATACTATTAATGTAGGACAACTGTTGATGGAAATACCTCTGACTGCATTTTATATTCTTTTACATGACTCGGCGTCGCGTCATCCACGGATCTAACCCATTGTACTCGATACGTTTCCTAGCATCTCAGATTGATGCATTTTGTATGAGTTCGACTGCTGCTTAGCGATTTTAGTCTTGTTTGTGAATGTCGTTGAGTGGTCAGGTTTATTGTGCCTCCTCTATGCCCTTGCTAAGGCGTTCCCCAGATTATAACTAATCATCTCTTTTTTAGTGAAAGAGGCTCTTCAGACCATTCTGCTGCCGATTTTCGGACCCAGGCACTATGAGAGACTTGTTTCGCTCAATGCGTGTTCAAAACAAAGCCTTGGAGTATCGAACTCGATCTCTTCTGTTGTGATACCCACACACTTTCTAGTTCAACGTCAGGATGAAATTTTCCGTTTTCTTTCCTTTTTAGACAAAGTGTTCAAATGTTTGCCTATTTATGATTTGATGGAGTTTTTTGTCGTTTTCTTTTCCGATTTAATTGTCCACTATTTCAAACCTGCTTAATCTGCAGAGGATTTTTCGACAAGAGATGAAGCAACACATGGTTTGTCCATGAACTTAACGCGGCAAGTTAATCTCAACGCGCTAAATCTTTCACGAATTGCTTTCGCGAAGTTATAAACTTAGTGATGATATAATGACATCAACAGACATCAACAAGATTACTACTTGTTGAAGTGGCCAATATTTCAATAGTCCATCATCAGAATCATGCATATCTCAGCAGAATTTGCACTTAAGTAAATGGTTTTTTAGGTAGGATTTTCTTCTTGTTAAGTCTCGAAATCCGTGCTAGGTGTTCCCCAGCTCCTCATCATTCAGCTTCTAATTGTTGAGCCGTTGTCAAGAGCTAGCTTAGCTGTCAGCTGGAGCTTGGGTTGGAAATGTCGAACTCTTTGCCAGCTTGGCCTACCCGGGCGACGAGCCCTCACTGCAAAGCCCCGCCCAGGAACTCCCCACCTTCTCTACACTAAGGGACAGAAATAAAGTTCTATCAAATCTAGGGTAGTAATTCAATACTTTTGTTGAGATAGATCTAAAACATAGTATTGCACGTTTGCATATATCGTGCTATGTGTACAATACCGTCAATTTTTAGTTGGTTTATTTTCTTAAGAGAAAACTTCTGAAGGGATAATTTTTGAAACTGGCATCTGAGAGTTATTTTTAAGAAATTTCGATTGATTTCATTAACGCGAAGAGGTGTGCCTTCTTCTGCTTAGAAAAAAAATTAGAAAACCCCGGCTTGTAGTTCATCTCTGGTCATGATTTTTGATGAGTACCGACTTTTCTACGATTTTTTCACTTGACTTTCGTAGTTTTCCTGCTGCTGGAAACAAGAGAACTATGAGACTGTGTATACGAAATGGAATACAGCCTACATAAAATGCAAGTGTTTGAGATTTCCATCTTCATATGACGAAATTTTGTGGTTTTCAGTTTAACGCCGTCGCTTGCGAATTTCGATCCACTTTTAAACGAATATTTCTTTGATAGGCATCCAGCTGTTTTCGCACAGGTGAGATTAAAAGTGTATGGATATTTGTACTGAATATGGAAAACAATTGAATACATCGAAAAAGCAGGGCGCGTGTAGCGCGGTGGTCGGAGGCACCCTGCGACACACACGTGGAATCGATCTTCGCGCTCATGGCCCACCAAGCCTTCCGGGGTTGGCAAATTGGTGCCAGACTTGTGTGGGGATAGCAGCACTGGCTCGATACATAGATAGCTGCGAATCAATGTAAATGTTAGACATGCATTTAATCACTTCCAAACGATGCTTGTTGAAGTCGAATGCGAGGTGCATCCCTCAAGGGATTGATCGACGCTGAAAGCTTCATCCTTTATCCTTTTTTATATCGAAAAAGATTACCAGAGCTCGTGATTGTGTTAATTGCAGCCAAAATCATGTAAATTTTTAAGATACTAAACTATTATCGAACCGGTAAACTGCATTATCCGGCGGATGTTTGCGGGCCGTTGTTCGAAGAGGAACTACACTACTGGGGTCTAGACGCCAGCGATACGGAACCGTGCTGTTGGATGCAACTCCTTCACGCCAAGTATGTCTATATCGTTTTTATTGCTAATATTTTCTTTTTAACATGATCTGGTCATGATGCGAAATACAAACTAACAAAAACTAAATTAGCAGAATTCCGGCAGAAACCTATTTAAGAGAGTGAAGCGGTGAAACTTCATTACGCTAGTAATCTTTTTTTTTTAGTATTAATGCTCTTTTTTCAAAGTTCGATATCGAAATAGAAAACCCGGTGGATCGAAGCGATTGTTCGAAGTTAACGAGATTTGTTACCTGTGCAAATATTGAACGTTGTCCAGTTCGTAGAAAACAAAGTTAACAAATATCACCTTTAGCAAAGGAAAAACGACTCAATTGTATCTTTCTTTTACAATTAAGGGAGTGCAGGAGCGTTAGTATAGTAGATAATGATTAGAGATACGCAAGAAACGCTTGCGGTGTTGGATCGAATGGATGTGGAAAAGGAGGACGATCCACAACTACGAGAGTTGGATACAATGAGAAAGTTCGGATGGGAAGAGGAGTATTTTCAGGTAGGTTCCCATCAGAGGTTTCCAATAAATTTTTTAGTTCAGGTTTATTTGTTCTCTTCTGATAGTGAGTGGGGGCTTCTGGAATGGAATTCCGCAGTTATGAGTTCATGCTGTTCAACAACTCTCATCGATGAAGTGCCTTGCGATGGCGGTTCCCGTTTTCAAAAATTATTATGGAAATGTATATGTACATATTATGACGTTCCCCCATCTTCAAATCTGTGTGCTGCTTCTACATCACCTGTATCATTTGTAGCCCTGTTAATTGTCAAGTGACTCGAGCGGGCGCCAGTAAATCTTCCATTATTCCCTGTCGTTTGCAAGAATAATCCAGTGAGTTCTGTTCCATTATATCCTTCCTCAAAGCTTTTTGTGAAGAACTCTGTCCATCGAGTCGGTCGCCTTCCTGCAGTGCGTTTAACATTCTGAGGAATCAGGTCGCTAACGGCTCTTGTCCATCGGTTTTTATTCATGCGCATTACATGTCCGGCCCACCTTATCTTCGACTGTTTGACGTACAGAACGGCATCTTTGATTTTGATCGTTGACGCAGGTCCGAGCATCGGATCCCAGCTCTCAGTCATGTGATACGGGTTATTCCTAGTATATTCTTTTCGACTGCGGGTTCTACGACGCGGAGTGAACTCTCATCCTTCTTACGCAGCGACCAGGTTTCTGACGCATACATTAGGGCTTGAAGTACCGCTGAGTCGAAAAGTAGGGCAAGGAGTCAGGTGTTCTTTGTCCTCTACACTATTTCCTTGATGTTTTTGAAAGCTCGTCAAGTCGCTCGTTTCTTTCTGTTCAACTCTGGAGCTAAGTCGTTCAACATGTTGATTTCCCGACCTAGATAGACATAACTGGAGCATTCGGAGGTATTCGTTCCGTTGAGCGTGAATGGAGCATACGAAACCAGTCCGTTTTTCATGAGCATCGTTTTTGTGAGATTTAGTCGAGGACCAATCTTTCCACTGGTTTTATCAAAGCCGGCAAGCATACGTTTATCGATACTTTTACATACGTTAGAGAAATGGTACAATTCACAAAAAAAATCAAACGTTCCAGTTCAAAAAGAGAAAATATTTCTAAGAGTCCAAGTATTGATTGCTTCTCCACACTGATGGTTGTTATACGTTTACATTTCTTCTTTCTATTTATTAAAGTACTATAGCAATTTAGGCCAACCTAATAAGCAAAAACGACTACAAATCTAGATTGCATTTTTTTTCGCGTTATATTTTTATGGCAATAACATTAAAAAAAACGAAACAAAAATGAAGCAAATCAGCGAGGCGACTACCGCGTTTGACGAACGGTGTTTTCAGGACTTGGACGAAATTAGTAATGGTAATGGCACTCAGTGCACATTTTAATAGACTAGTATTTCAAGTGGAACCAGTAAGTTCGTTGAGTTAAAAAAAAACTTTTAAAACTAGGCACAACTGCACAGTGGTCTAAAAAACGCGATGTAAGCTCAGCAGCTAGAAGTACCGTTCGGTACAACGTCTTTAGTTCGACTACGCGCCAGGCTCACCAAACCTCTGTAAAGGGTATGTTAGGGTTCGAGAGCGAAATACTTCGGCAAGCAGGATAAAATGCTCACCAGGAAGACTAAATCGTTATCTCAACAACATTATGGTTATATTTCACATAATACCCTGCCATTAAAAATTAGTAGGATTAGTAGACAGCAAATAAAAAATGACGACATGTCGGGCTCTGTCTAAAAATTTCGCGGTTTGGTCTTTACTGGTTTTCTCGACTTGATTCATTTGTTTTCTTTCTCAAAATTCAGTAAACAACTGATGAACGTAATTGGATGATGTTATTCTTAATTCAGATTAGCTTTGTAAAACAATAGCAGTGGATTAGTTGTAACAAGATTCTCTTCACGTGTGACGATGGAAAAAAAATCACAAAATTCACTCAATGATTCCACGATTGTTGTTGACTGCAAAAATTGAATTCGGAGTGGTAGTGGGAAAGCTGTGGCTGAGGGATGTGAGCGAGCGTCATTAGGGTAAAAGATTGACATATTGTTGCAGGGAAATCGAACAAAATGGATGTACTATAAACCGAAGATCTGGTCGCTTTTCGACGAGCCATACTCATCCAGGTCCGCAAAGGTATTGAAATTCTTGAGTTTGCGAATTGTAAACTTTTTCGGGCAATCAGATCCACGAAACATCACGATGTGAAGAATTGGCGAACAATATGAAGAAAACTAAAAATATGCTTCCTGTTTGTAAGAAACTATGATGTGGCTGTTTAGAGGAAAACTTCTGCAAGTACAACATCCCATTAAAAATGTCTACTAACGCTTACTTAGCTGAAGTTTTAAATCTTTTTCACCAGCAACACCTACCTGATCCCTTTTAATCAGATTCTCTGGCACGATATAAGAAGTGTTGCTAGAAACATACCAGTGTAATAAATCGAAATTCTACACTGAGCTTTTGCAGAACTCTGAGACTAGTCAAGTTTGGTTCATCTGTTTCTTTCATGCGACAGTTCTATCTTTTCTCCGAACTATAAGAGAGGAGAAAAAATGGAGATTTTCAGATAATCGCCGGTATCTCTGTTTGGTTTATTTTCGTTTCAATCCTCTCGTTTTGCCTCAAAACTCATCCAAAACTTCGTATTCCGATCATCGACGCAACAAATGAAACGTTTAATGGTCGGGTGGTAGTTGCTGTTACTCAACAAGCTACCGAAGCGCATGTGATGTTTGGTCAAGTACTGTTTCTTTTCTCATATATTTTAAAGAGTGATCCACGATTTTTTAAAGATATTCGTTTGGATCATTTAGCAGTTTAGTGTATTGAAGAGGAGGTCTTGTAGTACAGCACTTGGACTTGTCCTGTAATGTTACACAAGCGCATGTTCTTTCATTCGCTCCTGCGTGCCCAACGGCAAACATAGTAAGCTGATAGCTCTTTGGGGTTTTGTATTGGTACCAAAGGATCAAACCACTAGCTTGATAGAGCGATAAGACCCCGAAAGTCATTGTTTAGGCCATATTTGTACTCGCTAGCAACTGCGTTTTCTAACGGAGCTCAATGTTTGGCGAATCCTTCAAGTGTTGATCAAGACCTAACACTTTATCCTCCATCTTCTATCCTTTACTTCATTAAAGTGTTAAGCGTTCGATGAAAAAGGAGAAATGTTTTTTGTAGCGGAAAATGTGACGTTTTCTATGAAAAGTAAAAAATAATTTGTCTTACTCAGGTGTTCCTTTATTGCTCCAGAAAATTTCAACTCGATCTTTCTTAGGGTTGTTTATTCTGTCGTAAGTCTGATGGCATCGAAGTCATTTCTATTTTCCCTGAGGATTTTCATCAACACTATTTCTGTAAAAAGCATTTTCTTCGCTTGGAAGAAGTTCGCCTAAACAAAATAGATTTCTTATCCTAATTTCTCACTTTTTCAACACACTCAGCGTAAACTGACATTTAAACTCCAACTTGAATTATTTCCAGACGTGCAGTCCGAAAAGTAATGACCGCCTTCAGCTTTAAAGCAATATATCCCGTTCTGCAGTGGATTTTATTAATTGAAGTAAATGCCAATAGAGTCTACAGATTTCTTCTGAGAAAATAAAATGTCCTAGGGATGGTGTTCTGGTAGTCGAAGGCGAGCGGAGATTTCTTCACTTTTCTTTTGCGTTAAGACTCGTATCTCAAAAAGAAAATTGAGTGATCCCAAGTATATCAATATCATTAGTCTTGCCGTCTCCTCACTTGCGTTTAAAATTTTTACACTCAGACTTCGTTTTCAGTTTTTTGTTTAAATTTTAATTTTGGTCATATTTGGAAGTAACGTACACTATTAAGGTGATGTAGTAAACTCAGTCCTCTTCATTGAAACAGTGAAATTCTCGTCTCTTCATATACTCTAGTAAACAACGAACTATAATCAGTCTGCTACGGGCACTCAGTGTTAGGGTGGTATTTGCGGCAGAGTAGTTTAACTAATCGATACCAGGTTCTCGCAAAGAAAATACGAATTGATTAATTGTTGAAAGTACGGTATCAGGCCGAATAGTGTGATCATTGTGGCATTCCAATGACGTGCAATGCGGTTTGATACAATAAGATTTATTCTTGTTGAAGATACTGAGTTCATTTCAGATAGAGTTCATATGCAACATATGGTTTACATTAGAAATTATTGTTCGATTTATATTCTGTCCGTCAAAAATAGGATTTCTGAAATCTCCGCTCAACAATATTGATTTGGTAAGTTATATAACAACAGCTTCTGGTTCTGTCGCATTCAATTTTTAAACGTAATCTTACCCTTCCAATTGTCACCATTCCTTTCAATGGTTAATGAAAACGTACATGCCTGGTTCGAAATCTGATGAATGCTGCCCAGAAGAATTCTGCAAAATTTTCCCACGTTTATTTTCGTCAATTATACAATCACTGGTGGTATTTCGTTTCGAATGTGATTGGATGGAAATGATCATCTAATTGAGAATGAACGAGTCATCAGGTTCTGAACTTTGGTAAACACAATGAACATCAGGAAGTATTGGTAAAAAGAGCTAAATGGGAAATATTCATAGATTCTTTTTCCATTCAGGATTCTTAGAGTGTAGGAAGACAGAGAGCAAAATTCAATAGAAGATTTTGCTTCAGGTCGCTACGTTGTCGTTTTATGTTGACGCGATATTCGTTCGTTTAATGGACGACGCTCCAAAGGATGTTGTCGAGTTTCTCTCAATGATTAGGTTAAGCGTTTTTAGTTGTTATGCATTTTTTCCCTCTCTATTTTTCCTTTTCCTCTTTTTCTTCCTTCTTTTGTGGGAAAGTAACTGATGAAGACTTTCATCAGGATTTTCCGGCTATTCAAACTCACTCAACATCACCGTGGTCTACAAATCCTCATTCACACATTTCGTGCTAGCGCGAAAGAGTTGATATTAT
This sequence comes from Angiostrongylus cantonensis, assembly GCA_009735665.1. Lineage (NCBI taxonomy): Eukaryota > Metazoa > Nematoda > Chromadorea > Rhabditida > Metastrongylidae > Angiostrongylus > Angiostrongylus cantonensis. The sequence continues at coordinate 1,093,260 of MQTX01000186.1, read as the reverse complement.
TGGTACGTGGAAACAATACAAACTTAGGCGGCAAATGAGCTTTTTTTCATTCAGCCATTCACAACATATACAGCAGTTTTCACTTAGGTGTTTTTTCTTATACTCGGCATTGTAATCTTTGCTGCTCTTGTATATTATGCGGAAAAGATGGAAATCAATCCAGACAATCAGTTCCAATCAATACCGCTTGGCCTTTGGTGGGCCATATGTACAATGACGACGGTGAGTATCAGCATTTTAATATTAATTATCGTTTAATTGATTATAATTGGAGCCATACTTCCCGGGTACAAAAATAATGGAAAAACTACTTGTTTACGCGGGCTGAATGGATTAATGCAGGACATCGATAATGGACAAATCGATAATGGATAATGGACATAATTAATGCTGGACATCGACATCGATAACTTCTGCGGAATTTTTTTTTTCGTATTTGTTCTTTCAGGTCGGATACGGTGACATGACTCCTCATACATCGTTTGGACGACTTGTCGGCTCATTGTGCGCCGTGATGGGTGTCTTGACCATCGCGCTGCCGGTGCCGGTGAATCAAGTCAACTTATTGTAGAAATTTCACTCTGATTTTCACAGACTTATAATTCAAAAAATTATTCTTTAAATATAGTACAGTGCGAAGACATATTCTGACACTCTCGAAAACCATTCAGGCGAAACAATTGGTGTTTTCCAAAATTCACTTAGGCTAGATATCTTGAAATTATCGCTTTCACGATCATCCCGTCAGAAAGAGAACTCCACCATAGGTGATCGTCTCCAACTTCGCAATGTTTTACTCTCATACACAAGCTAGAGACAAATTGCCAAAGAAACGAAGGCGTGTGCTGCCGGTGGAGCAGGTTGGTCGAAACGTCCTGAAATTATGATGACGGAATAAAAAACCCTGACAAATATAGTTCCTTCATCAATGTAAAATGGGCGAGGTTGTAGATAATTCAACTAGTTATTAATAAAGTGGCGTATTTAATAATATTTCTTGCTAAATAATTTGATAGCACAGATTAAAATTGTTTTCCCGATATTATAATTATCATATTAGGCTGACCCAACACTTCCTGCTTTGATTCGTTTCCCTGCGTTCATCATTAACCTTCTTCGAATTTTAAGTGTGTTGATTGAGGATTTTCGCCTTCATTATGAATGTCGTTGAATGCTGGTCAAGTCGCTTTTTTGTGAAACCCTTAGGATGATTGTGATGAAAAGATTGAAAGATTGTGATTGTGAAAGATTGTGAAACCTTGTCGAGGATTCTTGCCTGGATTGAGGAGAGTGGGCTTGTTTCATACAAGTTCGACTCCAACTTCTCGACTTCGGAGTGATGGGAGACTTGGGAACCCAGTGTGGGTTTGAACTAGAACCTGGGTGGCTTAGACCGTCCGCGATCGCTACCACTGAGCTGCCTACTTCCTCATAAAAAAAGAACCACCGAAATAAACACATAGATTAACTCAAAGGTTGATTTTTTATAAACCTCGACATGAATCAGGATCTCCAAGGGTGAGAACGAGTCAGGCATTTCTACCAGGGGGCCCAGCCAAGAGTAGACCAATACTAGGAACAACCATAGTCCTAGCATCAAACTAGTCGCATGGTGGCAAATGTCCCTCTGATCCACAAAGGCAACTGTCCGTAGTGATGACTATCTGGGGCGGATTTTCGCTAAGCTGACCTTAGGACTCCAGGGAACCACACTAGCTAAACCAGCAAAAATTCGAAACAATGGAAATTATGCTGGCTTGAACTTTGAAGACTGACCATCGTAGTATCCAAGTGTCCTAGTACCCAAGTATATGTATCCTTACGAACTGCCTTTGTTGAGCTGACATGATGTTGATATCAGTTGCTGTTGCTATAGCTGTTGCTGTAGCGAGAAACGAGATTCATATAATTTAGTAAAATGTATGTAGTATAACAAAACTCTAATATATAATTAAGCAATATTTTATTTAAAACCGACTCACCGCTTTGGAGACCACCCGTGTGTTGTTCACGTGTGATGACGAGTGAGATTTACCAAGGTCAAAATATCAATTTAAAAAAAGATGCCAGATCACGTGTGATTGTGAGTCATTCGTCTTTCCGGATCATTGCAACAACAAACAACAGCAGCATCAGCAGCAACAACAACAGCAACAACTGGTATCAACCTTGCGCCGGCTCAACAGGGGAAGTTCGTGAGAGAACATAGACTGTTGCACTTGTTCCATCTTGTTCCATACAGTCTGCTACTTGCAACCATTATCCACGAATGGTGTCGATTTGGGTTCAGGTTTTTGTCGAGGAATTTCTGTTCCTCACTAATAGTTGGCAGTAGGAATAGTTGTAATGGCTGATCGTTGGTTTCGCTGGTTTTTTAGATCAGCTAGAACATTCCGAGAGGCACACCACAAGGAGTGTTGGCCCTTGTTTATCTGGGGCAGGTTGTCCCAAACAAACTGTGTACCGATTATCCGACAATGGAGCGTTGGAGAGCTTGGTTGGTATCTCTAGTACAGTACTCTCTCGCCACCGAAATTGAAAAAAAAAAATGGAAACGTGAAATAAAATTAAAGTAGGTTGAAATTGGCATGCCTCAATGAGAAAGGTAAACATAAGTTCAATTTTTTATATTTTACTGAAAGTGAAGGGTTTGAGGATTCGCTTAATAGCTGATTTTAAAGTAGAAATACAGAATCAGTGTTACTGAGTACATCATCTCTTATTAATAGGTTATGGGGTCTATATCGATAGTAATCTTCTATGAGCTAGTTAAATAGGAGCATGTTTCAAGACCAAGTTTCTTCTAACCTCGGCACGACTAATCAACATATGTTTAAATTGCTGAGCTTACACGAGATTGCTATCACCTGTATCACCTGTAGTCCCGTTGATCGTCGACTGACTTGAGCGGGCGCCAGTAAATCCTTCATTTTTCCTTGTCGCGTGCAAGAGTAGCCCAGTGGGTTCTGCTCGCTCTAGGGACTCGTAGAGCATCATATCTTTTTTTAGGCTTTTCGTGAAGAACTCTGACCATCGGGTCGGTGGTCTTCCTGTACTCCGTCTGACATCCCGAGGAATCCAGTCACTAATGGATCTTGTTCAACGGTTACCACTCATACGCATTATGTGTCCGGCCCAACTTGTCTTCGACTGTTCGGAGTATAAAACGGCATCTCTGATTTTTGATCGTTAAAGCAGGTCGGAGGTTCGGATCTCATCCCTTACTAGTGTAAAACGGAATACTCCTAACATCGCCCTTTCGACTGCGCGTTCGATAACGCTGAGTGACCTTTCATCCTGCTTACGCAGCGACCAGGTTTACGATAGGGCAGGAAAAGCCGTTGAGTCGAAAAGGTGGGCACGTAGTCGGATGTTCTTTGTTCTCTTCACTACATCCTCGATGCTCTTGAAAGCTCCCCAAGCCACTCGTTTCCTTCCGCTCAGCTCAGGAGCTTAGTCGTTCATAATATTGATTTCCCGACCTAGATAGACATAACTGGAGCATTCGGAGATATTCGTTCCTTTGAGGGTGAATGGGGAAAAAGAAAGAAATCCGTTCTTCATAAACATCGTTTTCTTCAGATTTAGTCGAAGACCAATCTTTCCAGATACTTTATCAAAGTCCACAAACATACGTTCCGCTTGGCTAATGTGTGGTGTTATGAGAACGATATCGTCAGCAAAGCGAAGGGGATGTAACTGCCGACCATCGATTTTCACTCCCATGTTGTCCTATTCCATTGTTCGCATGACGTTCTGGAGGGTGACTGTAAATAATTTTGCTGAGATTATTTCGCCTTGCCTAACTCCTCTCTCGACGTCAACGTTAACATCGTTGTAGAATAGTGATATCTTGGTTGTGAAATTTTTGTACAGCTCACGAAAAATCTTTATGTACTGAGTAGGAAGCCCTTGACTACCAAGGGCTTCCATGGCTGCTTCTATCTCATTTGAATCAAAGGCCTTCTCTAAGTCGATGAAACTGAAACAGAGTGGTCTTTTGTACTTTCGCGATACTTCAATGAGCCTTGTTAACGTGTGAATGTGCTCCATCGTACTAAATCCTTTTCGAAACCCTGCTTGCTCACATGGCTGTCCTTCGTCCAGTGTTCTGTCAATCCTGTTTAGGATGACTCGAGTGAAAAGTTTGTAGACGACAGACAACAAGCAGATTGGGCGATAGTTGCCTATATCGTGTAGGTCGCCCTTTTTGAACAACAACACAGTCTTGATGGTCTTCCACTGATTAGGGACCATGAATTTAGACAGGTAACGTGTAAAGAGTCGAGCCAGTTTGTTTACGAGGACTGGCACAAGGTTCTTCACAAGTTCTGATCTAATCCTGTCCGGACCTGGTGTTGTTCGTTTTTTCGCCAACGAAATGGCATGTCGGATTTCAGAAGGGAGAACCGGTGAGGCAATATATCCATCTTTTATATCATATGACGGGATTTGGACGTGGCTATCCAAGAGATCTGAGTAGTATTCGTGAGTGATTTTCTCTATTGCCTTTCTGGGCACTGTAATTGTTCCGTCTGGTCGTTGGAGTGCAATCATTTTAGTCTTGTAATTGGCAAATCTTCGTTAGGCTTTTCGAATGCTTTTCCCAACCTCTGCAGCTTCGACCATTGCTGCTAGTCTTCTCCCTTTAAAATCGTCTTTTATCGCCTGTCTGCATTGTTTCGCAAGCTCGGACATTAGTCCGCGGTTAACTGCAGCTCGTGGGGTTCCACGCTGGAGTATTAGCTCGAAAGTTTCTGGAGACAGACGTCTCTTGGTGACTTTCGAACTCTCAGCTTTCATAGCGCTAACGTGAAAACCCTCAATGAGCCAATCATACTCCTCGTCGATGTTGTCGAGAACGGCATCTTCCTAGTAACCGACTAAAGTGTTGAATAAGTCCAAGTTTGTGGTGGTTCTGCGACTTCGGTTTTTGAATTTAGCGGCTTTTTCTCGTTTTCGCGAGAAATAGAATCTTGTACGAAGGAGACGGTGGTCTTGCCCTTGTAGAATTTTGGGACTTCAGCGACATCGGTTCGGCAGAACTTTCTATTTACTAGATTGATATTCAACTTTTATTCGGATCCTCGGACCATCGACTCTGATGAAGAGGGAGACGTAGAGACAGTAGCCAAATAAAAGTTATATAGCAGCCTCGTGTGAGTTCAAGAATTTAAGCATATGTGAAACATACTTTTTCGAAACAAGTGCATTTTGTCTTTTTGTCGTATTTCCACTTGAGACTTTCTTCTTAATTCGCATGGGGAGAATAGAAGTGGTAAGGAGAAAGACATCGATTTAACGTTAGTGATGAAAATAGTTCTAGTAGCAGTGCTGCATCAAACGGTGAGGCGATACTGTCGAAATGTGAGCGTATTGTGATAACATATCTATTGTGAAGATGTTGTTGACACTGACTGATCACGTATGTTGAAGTACAGGATATTCTTGGCAAAGTAGACGATTGCTTCTATAATTGATGTATTCTAGTAGTTCAAAGTCACATGTCCTTGTCATCGCATGCATTTCACGTGTTTTCGGTTAACATTTCTCGCAAAGGAATTGGAAGAAAATTCATTTTCAGATTCGATTACAAGCTCGACGATACGCCCATGTTTTCGACCCAAGTACGATAACAACGCGTCGGAATGCGCTCGTCAATTTATCAGGTTTGTGGATTTGGGAGATTCCTATATTTTTGCTCTTGCAACCACTCACAGACTTCCATGTGGTAATAGCAAGCCAGAAATAATCCAGATGCTCAAAAGAAAAGAAAAAAAAATTTCTTCTGCTGTTTTCACAGTGCGCATAACAATGACAGTAATTGCTGCACTGTTCTTGCACTATTAAAGGATGAAGGATAAAACTCTCGGCTTTGATCAATCACTGAGAGATGTGCCATGCATCCGACTTCATTGAGTGTCGTTGAAGGTGAATGAATGCATATCTGGTCCTTGCATTAACTCGCGGTGGCCTACCGATATATCGAGCCAGAGCTGCTATCCTCCCAGGCAAGTTTGGTACCAATTTGCTGACCCCGGAGAAATGGAGGGCTTGGCGGGTCATGGGCGCGAGGATCGATTCCACGTGTATGTCCCAGGAACGCTTCCAACCACTACGCCACAGCAGCCTCTCTTGCACTGTTATATCTTATTAATCCACTTTTTAATCTGCTTTGGGACCGGACTTGTCTGGGAAAAAATCACTCTCTGCAATCCAATTGGGAACGCTCCAGCCCGACTATCTCAGGACTCCAGGAAGAATCGAATCGGCCAGCATTCTACGACATTCAAGATGAATTGAAAATCCTCAAGCAGCAACCGGAGCCACACCTAAAAAATTCGACGACCTCTGTGGATGATGGTTCGAGCGAGCAAACGAATCGAATGCGAGCAATGCTGGGATCCGCACAGCAGAAGTGAAGGCTGGTCAACTAAAATGAAATAAATAAGATAAAAATCTATTCTTTCTTTTCCTAATCTAATCTTTTCATTCATTACCATACATGACATGTATTCATAAATGACATAATAGATTTTAAGTATTGGCCATAAGATAAATGAAAAATTTAGACTATAAAAATAGCGATGAAAAGACAGCTACGGTACAAAATAAAGGCCAGGGTTTGAGGAATTCTGAGAAGGATGGCGAAAATTCAGGTAATTTTATAAGTTTCCACCTTGACACGTATTCCTGTATTTCCACTCATTATTTATTTTATTGGATTTTAGACAAAACAGAGGATTTAGTTTTAAAGTTGCTTCTACTCTATAAGAGTTTAACGCACATATCGCACAATTACAATATTTCGGTCACTTATAATTCTGCAAAAGATTTTCGCTCTATTGATTTCAAATACAGCAAAGGAAATGAGCAGCATTCCTTAACTCGTCCTTCAATTCTTGGATTCATTTCTAAGAGTTCATTCTGATCTTAGTAAAATCACAGACTCTGTTTGTTTCCTTTCTGAATTACGTGGTAGACGAAAAATCAAAAATGAAAACACTTGCTGAGATACTTAGGTGGCCTTTTCTTCACTGGTTGTGCGGGCACCTAAATTATTTCCTTTCGCTTCTTTGTTGCGCATTTGTCGTCTAAGGTGGAGGCCTCTACTTCGAATATGGTGACTTCCACGAGCCTCATTCCGTAATACTGAAGTCGTTGGAATCGTTGCCTTCTCCGAGTATTGACGTTAGCCACAAACACGTTCGGACATCTTTTGGGTGTTCATCTAAGAGGGCGTTTGGATTTTCTCGGTGTTCACTCCACTGTTATTTTCATCCATCTGTCATTTGTTTCTTTTCTTGTTGTGTAGATAACCTATCTCTGTTCACCTATTGATGTATATTCTCCTGCATCCCGAAGGATGGGTTAGATCTCGAAGATTTCAGCTCCGTATTCCGGCTGAACGATGTCAGTACCGGTTAAATATCAGAAAATATCGTTCAATTGCTCTGTTTGGTGCGTAGAATTTTTGACTGGTTGACGTATCAGCCCGCTTCTCTACTGCATTAAAGAGCGCTGAGAGGACTGTGCAGTTGAAGAGTCGACTGCATATTTTCAAGTTCTTTAGCTCATCTGTAGCTTTCTCGAAGTTCGGGAGTAGAACTCATGCTGTACTAGTTTTTCTGCCTTATTCCTCCTTTACGTTGGTCTCCATGTTTATCAAACGTCCAAGGCACACGTGAGAAATGGTTTCTGTAGTCAGAGAACAATCCAGTTCGATTTGTTCACCTTCACATCATTGGCTGTTCATGAATTGTGTGTTTCTCCTATTTATGCGCAGTCCTACTGTTCTTTCCGCTTCGTTGAGTTCACTGAACGTCGTCTCTGCTTCGCTGTACTCCTCAAAAAAAATGACGATGTCATTCCTTAAATAAAAATTCGATAGTAATTTTCCATCAATACATATGCCCTTCTCGTCCCAACCAAGGGAGCGAATTCATTACCTACTGCAGTGCGGCACTGTTTAGCCTTGGCAATATCGTGTTGTCCTGTCGAACCCCTATTCCTAAGGGTGTGGTAAGAGGTCGATGGAAAAGCTGTATTTTCTCAGTGCGGTTCCGATAACAACCAGACATAGTTCTTATGTAATACAGTTCAAATCCTTGGTCAACGAGCGCTTGTGGGAATGCTTTCCTCTCGATGCTGGCAAACGCTTTCTCGTAGTCGATAAAAGTTACGGCAGGAGATAGGTGATATTCCTGAAAGATATCTATGACCTGTGTTACAGCTTCTAAGTGACCCGTTCGCTGTAATCCCTGGTGAAATTCTGCCTGCTTAACTGGTTGTGTCTCATCCTAGATATTCGCTATGCGCAAAAGGATAATCTTAATGTAGGTTTGGACATGTATTTTGTGCCGAGGAGCTCTAAGGAAATCGGAGGTTATACTATTGGATCTTGGAGCTCTGCCTCTCTTCATACTTTTTATGACAACTTGTACTTCGGAGGTGATTTTTAACCAATGAGGATTTCGAAGTCCAAGAAGGGGGTTGTGGAGCGGTAAAGATTGGAATAGAACCTTTCCCTTATCAATTTGATGTCTTGGTGGGATGTGGTGATAGTTTTCTCTTTGTTTATCAAGGTGGCTACCGTGGCATTCCGACGGCAGTTCTTCAGCCTAGACTGTTTTTGAACTGCTTCCAAAAGCTTTATTGCCTACAGCGATGTAAATCCTTCTGCGAAGATCCTACGAAACTGGCACTTATTATCCGTTGAGTTTCTTCCTCTTTTCAAGCAACTAATTTTGGATAATAGAGGTGGTTTCTGAACATCTTGTTTGAGGAACGTAGACGAGTTGGGCACGAGTTCTAAGTCCGTCGACAAGCACCTTGTAGTCTTCCGTCATATCTTTATTTATGTACCAGTTATAAAAACAGAGAATTTTGTTGAGAATATCTTCGTCTTACACGATTTGTTTCGTTTTTCATGGAGGACGGCAGGAGTTCTTCTCCAACTTATGGCTACTTAGAAGCATCGGATGGAGAAGGCATTAATGGGCTCGTGTACAGAATTTAGGTGTCAACGGAGTGTCACAAAGACACATTTTCTGTTTTTGCGAATATGATCGGTCTTTGCTTTTATCGTGCCGTTAAAATACTCCCATGTTCCTACGGCTATTTAGATTCTTCTCAATTAATAAATTTCCATGAAAGAGACATGCTGCGGACAGGTGTCCTATAAGACGATTTTCATTCTTATTTGGCGTTCTCCTATTTCAATTTTCCCTACCCAGTAGGTGTTTTCGTTGGCCGCTCCTAATCTGACGTTAAACAACAGCGAATTTATAGAAGGGCTTCTCGTTACGGATTAGCTTCTCCAACTGGTTGTAAAACGCTTTGATCAACTGTACGAGTTGGTGAGTAACTGACTTTTTATTGGTGAGCAAGTCGGAGACTAAGAATGTCTGGTGATAATAGATGATGATAGAGTGATAAAACTTTATATGAGATGATTATATAGTAAATAAATGGGTGTACGATGAAGCCAACACCTCCAAGATTTCGTTTGCGTAATCTAATTTGCATATGTCGGTCTTCCTGCTTTTTCTTTCTTCTTGGGCGATCATATGAAATTCTATGTGATCAGAAGCTTCAAAAAGGACGCAAAGATCGGGTTTTGAAGGAACCGCCCTCGTGTCGACGTATTCGTTTTGTCCATTTCCAATAACGTCGTGTGCAATCCGAGATTTGACCGCTTCTCACCGGTTGTCTGTCTCACCGCTCGACGTCGGAGACAGGAACACTCAATGTACTGTACTTCTCAGCTTGGGAGACCCTGCTGAAATTATTAACTCCCTTGTTAATTGCAGTGCGACAACCGAGAACACTTCCGAACAGCAGTGAAACGGTAAACCCTTAGAAGAAAAATAATAGGTTTTAGTTTCTACTTTGAAAAATGATTAGGTAAAAAGTTATGTTATATCAAACTGAGTAATATCATTATGAAGTAGACGTTTGGTTCGTATATGAAGGAATGATTAACTTAACTGACATTAAACGTTAAAGCTTGAACTAAATCGAGGAGATTTTTTTTTAACGAATGCAGAATTGGTTACACGATCATGCGGCATACTCAGCCGAAATGGTGCTATTCACCTACATTTCCCATAGCCTGCTTTCATCTTGATTCTCGATAAATTAGCTTGAATGACCTAGTGAATTTGGTCTTCTAAAGGGTTCTAACGGCACTATGTTTTTTTTCTAAGTCTTCGTGGAGAAAGTTTGCTGAAACTATCAATTTTTTTTCAGAAGTGTAACGTGCTCGCTCCAATTGATCTCTGACATAATGGTGTGCGGAGTATGTCAACATTTCGCTTTCGTTGTACTGCCAGTATCAAATTCGCTGTGAACTGGATTTTTGAACTAGTCAAGAACTCTAAGGACAGACACTATTTTTAGTAATATTTTTTTCGTTCTCATAAACTCGTACAATGCTTTAATGAATTCAGAATTTATAATAACGTTCTAAATATTTCCTCCTCATTTCCGAATGAGGTAAATCCTTCATTAGCCGTTTTCCGCTTGGGAGATATGGTTTAATTACCCAGGATTGAATGCCTTTTAAGTCGTGTCTATTGGTCGTTCGACTAATCGTTGTTAGTCATCGCTGCCATTGAAGAAATCCACTATTGCTGCTAGCTCAAGGCACTGCTGGTGGTGATGCGGACATGCGAACGCCCTAACAGGGAGTTGACCAGTATTCAATTTGTAAAAAAGAAATCAACAGGTTTGAAAAGCAAAGGTGAACTTGCTACTTGCCATGAGGACTGTTTGCAACTGTGTGTATACAACTGTAGTTCAGTTTCCTCAAATCATATTCTTTATATTCTTCTAGATGCCGAAAACCACAACGACTTCTGTGATAAGATCCTGTAGCCTTTCAAGAAACTAAAGAAACAAATCGCTTAAAACCCAGGAAACAAGAGACAGACCTGATGCCATCCGCCAACGACGAATTCCGTCGCCTAACGTTAGTAACGTTCGATTTCTCGTTCAAGAATGCATTACGAAGCATGTGGATTTCACAGAATTCCATCTACCCGACACTAGCATCTAGCGATATGGAATTTGACAAATTCTACTAAAATCTAGAAACACTCATCATGGAGGAGAAATCCTTTCGCAAATTTGCTACCTACGATTTCATTGTAAGTAAACAAACGGTTCAAGAACAGAGATGGAGAAGCAATTATTTTAGACGTGGACATTACAATGGAACTGGAAGTCGCTTTGCGGATTACTCTTGGCTTCTCAGATGTTTGACAAAATTCACCCTTTCAAGAATAAAGATCATCATTTTTGAACTTGTGAGTCACTGAACGCTGAGTTTTATGCCCAAATCTCCTAAGTGCTTGCGACCAGAACATTCAAGCGTTCCATATTTTTGTAATGGATTGAGTCAGTGCCCTCTCTCTACGAATAGTCGTTTTAAAGTAAAAATTGGAAGAGAAATCAATCCAGTTATCTCACGAATAGAAAAGACAATCTGCACACAACATGTTCATGCTTGTTGAGACCTTATTCAATTGAGTCTGAGACTACAGCAAGGATCCTACGAAGGACTACGAGATGCTGCTAAAAAGTCTCCAAATTTTCAATTCAAATGAAAAAAATTTGAGATTTTCTCAATCCAAAGGCGAGCGCTGAACGTTTTTTAATCTCAGCTAAAGACTTCTTGTCGTGACATCTATAAAAAACTCTATGTAGTAATGTTTTGTTGCTATTCATATTTAAAAATTGGTCACCATACATTTTTCACAGAGACAGTGGAGAAGGGATATGAGCAAACGGGAAATCTGCAGGCATGAAAAAGACGAACATAAAAAAATTTTGCTCAAATCTTCGTAATTATAGAGCTTCGCGTTCTGCTCGCTTCGATGCCGATGGGTGATTCATTCATACGATAGGATGGCAGTAATACCATGGAATCTGTCCTAATCCTTTTCGACTATAACACCACATTCGATTTATACTAAATTCTACCTTTTCCATTTAAAAAATATCATCAACTAATCTTTGCGTAAACTTTAAAGGTGTAAGTGAAAATTGAATGAGTGTTCAGCTTACAGAATGGGTTACTGAGCTGCGTTTGAGGTCTACAGATATGCCAGTTTATTGTTTTTATTCTTCTATACAGATCTAACACCATTCTGTCTGTTCAGAGTGATAGCGGCCTTAATTAACCTATGGGAAAGGCACTTCATTTATACGGTGTTTCACTACGGCGGATTTGACTCGACGAGTCCGTGATTACTCACATCTTAAAAAACAAGTGCTGAACAAATCTCGCTCGAACCATTGTGACACTGAAAAAGGGTAAAGTCGCCGGAACAATAGCAAAGATAACGACTTTTCCGTAAACACTCTTGCAAACTAGTAAATACTAAAAATTAAAAAATGGTTAGAGACAAATGTAGACAGGAAGATTGTTCCCTATGCACAGAGAACTCTTCAAGAATGTTGTCTGCGTTTCTACTATCTTCTTAGGTTCCCTTCGATCATAAGGCTAACCTAACGTTGCAAACACTAGAGAAGTGAATGAATCTCGTCCGAGGATGGTCCCATAATTCGGAATTAGGCTTAATATTAACCCATTGACGATAGTACGGATTTTTTGAAACATGCCAAAACTTACCGATGATTAGAGCACTCAAATTTATGTGGACCTTTGAGTTTTTAAAACACTCTTCGTACTATCACTTTAAGAACATGTACATGCCCATATACATATAGAATTTCTCACTCAATAAAATATACGCACACTAAACATCACGCTTACTGGGAAACAATCGTGCCTTGATTGGAGGAATCACAAAACCATCCTCCGAAGAAAAATTAACTAAATGGATATAAATCTTGGTGACAAAATAGGAAAAAGTGGTCCGATGTTTCAATTAAACTAGACCTAAACCATAGTAATAGAGAAAGACTGAGATTTTATTTGCAAGATATAATGATTACATAAAGATTCCTTTTATCTCAAGTAATAGGGTTAGTTATGAACTGGGATATGCTGGTTTGAAGTTAAAAGTATGAATTATTTCTGGATGTGCTTAATCCATGTATGATTCATATTGGAACCCATGAATTCATAAGGCGTAATCTTTGATCTGGCAAAGTATTTCTCCACGTTACTCTTATTATCATTGTCTTAATGTCGACGAATTTAGGCCACCTTATTTAATCACTATGCCTTTTGAATATGCCTCAATATTTTTGTGAATATGCAAAATGCAGTATTAGAAATAATGCACAATAGCTTTAGCAAAATGTAGAAAAATTGCCTCATTATTCAAGCTGTCATGACTGTGGAAGAACAGCATTGTTTCAATTGCTCCTTCGTATCTAACGAATAAGTCACAGAAGCAGTCGATAGTAATCACAAGGGTAAGAACCTAACAAATTCTTCTTTTACATGTGAGTTGTGCCGAGATTGCTCTAGGGGTTTTAAATCATGTTGTCTGAACAGAAATAGAACAAAAATACTAAGTAGCACTGTGGCTAAGAGAATGGGTTTGTAATTTCTGGATTACTACTGACTGTTGATAGAAACTAAATGACACCGAGGATCTGTCCTGCAATCACGATGTCTGTCGCAATGACTCCAACTAAATGCGTAAAAGTTCCCACTAAATACTAGCGAACCCTTAGTTAACCGCGTTGCCCACTTAGTACTTATTCATACGTAAGTGTTCAAGAAGTGCTTTATTGATGAAGAAAAAGGATAACATATCTTACGCATCTGCTAATTTTTGTCGTGTAAACGTTGTTATTCTACTTGCTTTTCTCTCTTGTTCTCTCACTTCAAATGTTCACATCTTGTGGTACAATCGAAGTTCAGGCTTACACGCTCTATTCGCGCAAACTGTACTGATCCCAACCAGTAGATATTCGTGGTATTCGTTTAGAAAGTAGCAACTTGACTAATCTCAAGTGAATGGTATGTGCTGACTCTCTTGCAGCTTTGATGTATTCGTGCTATTCGTTATTCCGACGAGATTCCTTCCATACCTTTATTGATCACACTTTGCATTAATATATAATAGGTATATAAAAGTTCAACTATGCGTATTTGAGTTGGCACTTGTAGAGACATCGCAAGTTTCGCAGGAACGAAGAGGGCTGACATACCTATTTCTTACGTGCTACAGGTGATATATATGAAGAGGGAGTATTCCTCAGTTGAGTTATGGAACTTCTGTTAAGGTGTTCAAAGGCTGTTTCCTTCGATAGGTAAAATATTCCAGCTCTCTCTAGAATGTGTGAATCTGTTTCAAATAACGTGTTCAAATTCATCGTAGAGCAGATCCATCTTTTACAATAATCAGCTTCAAAATCCTGGTCCATATCACTAAAGAATTGCAGCCAACGTAGTCCTGCACCTAGGGTTAACGATTCCTGGGGCAGCTAGGATATAATGAGGTGTTTCTATGGCTTTGCACTAATTTTGAATTTACACTGAAACTATTCGAAATCCTCAAAAGCGACTTTCTATTAACCCCGGCACTGACTGATAATTTCACTGTTCTTCTTCTTCGAGAAGCAAAAACGAGGTTGATATTACAGAAATTATAAGCACGCAATAGCTGACGCTTCGGTGTTTTCGCCTTTTCGGAGCCATTTTATTCTTTACAAGTATTCCAATTAATTGGTGGTAGGGAGCTACACAGAGATTTTTAATTATTAAATCAATCAGAACTTAATCAATGGAAGTAATGGTAAAAAAGATGTGAACACAAAAATCAACCGGCGACGTCTATATTTTCTCTCGAAATTGGCATAAAATATTGGGAATAATATTGGTAGACCACCAAATTATCCTGGCAAAAAGAAAAACGCCCGTAAGCTTTTGCGAAATTGAGCACTTCGTAATGAACGAGTTAAAGGATAATAAAGGATAAAGCTCTCGGCGTCCATCAATCCTGAGGGATGCGCTATGCATTGGACATCATTAAAATCGCTGGAAGTGACTGAATGTATATTTGGCTTTTACAACGACTCGTGGTGGCCTACCGATGTATCGAGCCAGCGCTCTTATCCTACCAGACAAGTCTGGCAGCAATTTCCTGAGCTCACGGGGATGGAGGGCTTGGTGAGCCATTGGTATTGTGATCGATTCCACGTGTGTGTTTAAGGGCTCCTCCGACTACTGTGCCACAAGATTCCTTTTTTAATGAATGAGTTATCAATTCAAACTACGGCGAAATCAAAGATCTCCGACATTGAGCAAATTTTAGCTATTCCATACAATTCTCCCTTTCCAGGTTACAGGTTAAATGTTAATACCGTAAAGTTCCTTACCGATTGCTTCAGTATCACACAACAAATATATCCGGGCCCCAAGAGAGTTATGAGTTAAGAGTTTTGACTCTTTCTATTAGAGAACTATTAGAAAATTTCTCTCTTTAGTCGAAGTTCTGGTTAAGAATGTAAGATGGGAAACAACCGATCGAGGCTATGCCATATTTGACATTGTTTGAGCTAGAGGCCACAAACGGCTCTCACTCTCAGAACTAAGATAAACTGTTTTTAAAAGAAAGGATTCTACCACAGTGAATCCCATCGAGCAAATTCACTTTGTACAGCCAGCGTAACAGACAGGATCCTCATCACTACCGCTTGTGTTCCCAATCGAGTATGTTTCATTGCTCCTCCACGTTAATCTTGATTTTTTTTTCTTGTTGCTGTGGTTGGGAAGGTGAGAACATCAAGTCAGCCCAGTCATTTGATTAAACTTTTGGTTGTATAGAGTTTTAAGAATCAGTCCGCTAACATGTAAACGGACCCGTTCACATATGTATAAATCTAATGAGGTACATTTAACGTTAAGCGATATAAAGCAAAGATAAAATTTGTCTTCTGAAACCGCTTTCGTTTTAGCGCAAACAAATGATAACTATAAACTTCTGATTAAGCGTTTGAAAATGTGCCACCTAACCTTTCGAAGCTAACAGTCTCTAAATCCCAAGACGAAGATTTTTGGTTGACTAATTACCTGTCAATCACAAATTTTGTAAACACATTAATCTTAAATTGTTAAAAATCTATCCCACGGCACAGCCTAAAAACCAATTTCTGGTCACATTTTCGTGAAAAAACGGTTTATGAAAAGCATGTCGCTTCATCAAGCCTTCTAAGCTACACCACTCCATGACGGACAAGTGAATTACCAGGTTTTGGAATTTCGTGCAGGATTTCAACCGGTATTCTTTAAAGCAGCACATTTCAGCACGGAGCAAAGTTTGTTAATCGAAGTGAACACCCAACGAATACTGAGAATCAGAAATGATTACTACGTATTTGTGATACACACAAAACAATATATTTTTCAACTAGACAAATGTCTGCCCAGATAGTTTTGCACTCAGTATTTGAAGAACCATCTGTGAAGGCTAATAGTAAGCGAATCCATATCTATTTTTAACATTATTTAGTGGGATATTAAAAACTTGTTAAGAAAAAAAGTTCAGTGATCTCTCATACCTATAAAAGTCAAGACACGAAAGGAAGCTCTCCACCCGGACTTGTCCGGGAAACAATCACTTTCTTCACTCCAACTGGGAGCGCTCTAGACCGGGTATCTCAGGACTTCGCTGAGAACAGACTCGACCTTCATTCTACAATATTCAAGATGAAGTGAAAATCCTCAAGCGGCAGCAGAAGCTCCACGTGAAAGTTTGAAGATCTTAGTGGTTTATGAATGCGAGGAAACGAATCGAGTGTGAAAATCTTGAAATGTGCACAGTAGATGTGAAGACGGAAAGTATAAAATGTTGAAAAGTTTAATGATAATGTTGCTGAGATATTTACAAAGCTCCGGACCACAGGTGACCGCATTGTGATTCGAACTACAGCCTCAGCTTAATTCGGTTCAATGCCGATGTCAGCTTCCTAGATCAAACCCAATGACGGGTGATTGCTGACGGCACTGATCGAGAGAACTAGCTGAGAGACAATCGAAACGATGGACCCGCATGGTGTGGTGGGAACGCGTTATCCGCCGGAAAGGAAAGAAAATAGCGCGTTCGTTCCCCACCGCAGATACCTGCGGTTCCGAGTTTTGCAAATATCTCATCATCATTGAAGTTATAATTAGCAACATACCCTGACATTAAGAAGAGTAGACAGTAAATAGTAAGTTAATATTGTAACCGGAACTTTCAATACCTAGCTGTAATGCGAAGCTCTGATCTTCGTAATCTGTCACATCTTCGACATCGATGGGCTGATCACATAATGAGAAGAACAAACGACAGAATGATGGAAAGAACTGTAGAGTGGACTACACCAGAATGTAGGAGATCCCATGGACTTGTCCTACACGCTGAGCGGCCGAGTTCTTAATCAAAACTAATCAACTGTACGTGTAGTTGCAGTTATTTCACAGATCATGATAAGAGACTCGCATGAGCCACCATGCCCGAATAAATCCGCCATCATGGAAGCCGTTTGCGAGGAAAAGAAACGAATGGTAAATGTGCTTATGTCCGCACAACTCGTGAAGATGGACCGTCCAAGTTTCCAAGTACGCAACTTTGCTGTTAATAAGTGAACTCCTGGAAAGGAAAATCGCTGTTTAATCTGACTTGGGATCCAGGTTTTGCAAATAGGTCAACATCACAGTGGTTGTATCTCACATCATACCCTGCATTGAAAATAATAATAGGCACCAGATAAAAAGTTAACACTGTGATTTCAACACAAAAATTTCATTCACCAAGTAAACAGCTTGTTCACCTTTTGTTCTGTGTAAAGTTTCCAGTAGTTTGATGCAGACCATCTCCACCTTGGCTCAGATCGGAAAATCAGCCAGAGATATGGTCAAGTGTAATCACAAAGCAAAGCACAAGAAAAGAGTTCGGGTCGTGATTTTCCATCTAAATCTATCCTGAGCAACCTGCCGTTTCGTGGCTATAGGATATGGCTATTCGCCGCATCAATGTCAATGATTGTTCTATGCTCCTTCTGCATGCCCTCTTACTGTGCAAACATTTGGGGATGTTTGAAAAAATTTTATCACAAGAACTTTTTTTTGTGTGAAAGGTGAGAGCAGAGGTACTGAGCCAGTATGTTGTTATTAATTGTTCTTTCCTTCTTCGTTCTTTATTTCATTCTTTCTATCTTTCTTTTTTTCTTTCTTTCTCGCTGTCTTTCTTTCCTACCGTAATTCTTCCTTCCTCTTTTGGTACTTTTCATACAGGAAATTTTTGGTAGATTGATTTAAATGCTCGCAGATAGAAGCCAACTTCCTTACGGTGTCTTTTGAAGGCATCTTATGCACTCTCACTGCTTGACTGACCATTCAAGGCGATTTTCTATATCCTCTTGCGTTGAGCAGATGACAAAGCAGTTATCTGTGCACCGGCAATAGAGCTGTATGAAGAAATCGAGCAGTGGAGCCTTCATCCAAGAAATGGTTGAATGGTACAGCTGGATGCTAGTCGATTTCCTATAAGCAAGACACAAATTTGTGTAGAGTATTTCCCGGATCATCTAATGATTGAACTCTTTAGGCCCTTCTTTATGGGGGCCATAAGCTGACACACCGATAACTCACTCCTGATTATTGCTTTTTTTATTTTAAAAAAAATTAGCAGATAGCTAACATTGAAGAAGCGTTGGACAGGTTTGTATAAAGGGTGGTGACGTCGGAGATCTCAATCAAATACGCGCTGTTAGGACACGTGTCACATAGACGATGCAGGAATTTCAACTGTTCCCTGTGTTCTTAGGAAAACCTGGACTTTTTGAAAAAAAAAACCTGAAAAACCTGGACCTTTTTTTTTAAAATTCTCAAATTACTTGTTGATCACTCCTACAATCTTCTGCCACTGCTTTTTTAGAATGTTGACGCTTGAATACTGAGCACAAAGCTTGCCAATAGCAAATTCAATAATAGCCTTAGTGGAAAACTGATCTCAAGCGGACGATGAATTAAAATTTCAAGACCATTTTCCGTGTTTAGCTAGAATCTGTTAAGGTAGTGCTTCTTTAGCAAATTCTTATTTTTAATATATTCGCTTCATAAAGATTGATTATTTCATCGGTTCTTCAATTTTTCTCTCTTAAATGGGGTTTTGAGTCATTTCCTAGCGCGTCCATCGCTTCCCGGATCCCATCCCTTGCAATAAATCCGCATAAACGATCACACACTCACGCGTGCATGTATGTGTCCTCGCAGAAGTAGAAGGTGCCTTCAAAATCGGGACAGCATAAAAACTGATTCCATCCCCTTTACCAACTTTCGCCATAGGGAAGCATGAGGTCATTTTTGGACTGCCATGAATCTCCTAGGGACGTGTCACGTAGCCTCGCAACTTAACTTCAGGGCATTCCTCCGTATTGCTAACTCCACTGTATGCAAGCTAATCTAATACCGAACGCCACAGGATCGCATGATGAACTGTCGGGTTAATAAACAATCATTACCAGCAGACCTTGAGTCAGTCAACAACAGCTCTCTGTAGAAGGACACTACCGAGTGAGATTACTTCATTTAAGCGACACTCCACCCAAAAATATCCGACTCTCTAACCCTACGAAGAGCACATCAAGAGTGCGAACGAATGTGGACCATTCATTTGAGTTATTGCGACACTGAAAAAGGCGAGGCCATTGAGTCACCAGCCGAAAAAACTTGATAGCAACCTCATGTTAGCTTTTCAATGAAGAAAGGCAATATTTACTTTATGAGGTTTCTTCCATTTAAATACATATTAAATTAGAAATTGAAATTAAAGCCCTATTTTTAAAAAAAGTATCGTTCTCACTATTTATTTGGATTAAATTATGTCAATTGAACACTATTTTATCATATTAGTATCCATTCATATTCGTTGACACTTGTATTCACCGCTGTTCGTGAATTCGAATTAGATTTACTCAGTGTTCTTGTTAGGTTTCGTTCACGACCTCAGTGGTGTCGCAGTGATCAGATGTTGATGTTCTACACCGATTTACTCGCAAAACACCAACTGGTCACAAGCAAAGCAGCAAGCCATTTAAAAGGTACCTCAATGCTTTAGAAATTTTCAGAAGATGGATGCTTTTTATTTTTTTGCGATCATCGGTCGTGTCATGGGCTGTTCTTGAGAGCGAAGGTGAAATATTTTTGAAGGTCTCTCAGGCATATAGATCGGCTTGATCTTGTGTACTTTAGAAATAAGTCTTTCTTGGGCTTTTTGGGTGGTGCACGAAGTCCTCGTTAGTGAATTGCTTCGAATACCACAAGGTCAAGAGATTACAGCTGAATTTTAGGGTCACCAATTAAGCATTACCTGCCCGAACTTGAAAATGTTTCGTTCTCCCTAGTCATAGTTCCAACAAACCTTCAAATCTCTCACTCCGTCATTATGAGCACAATTCTGACTCGATCCGGCTCCGGGCTCACCCACTCATACTTTCAGGGTCGAAAAATTGGTAGCTGCTTATTTTAGAAGAAATCACTCTCTGCAATCCAACCGGGAGCGCTTTAGCCCAGCTAACGCAAGACTGCAGTTAGAATCGACTCAACCAGCATTCAACGACATTCAAGATGGAACGAAAATCCTCAGGCAGCACGCGAACCCACACGTAAAAACTTGGAAGGTCTTCGTGGACAGTGGATGCGTGGAAACGAATTGAATGTGAGAATTGCTGGCATCCGCACAGTAGATGTGATAAACGAGATGTGATAAAGGATGAAGGATAAAGCTCTCAGCGTTGATCAATCCCTGAGGGATGTATCATGCATTCGACTTTATTATGGATCGTTTGGTGATGATTGAATGCATGTCTGGCTCTTATAGTGGCTCGCGGTGGCCTACCGATGTATCGAGCCAGTGTTGCTATTCTCTCAAATGAGGATTCTGGCACCAGTTTGCCAACTCCGAAGGGATGGAAGTCATGGTGGGCCATAGGCACCAAGATGGCTTCCACATGTGTGTTGCAGGGCATCTCCGACCACTACGTCACATTTTCCTATGTACTGTGAAAACTAAGTGGCTGGATGGACCAGTCGTGCACAACAAAAGTTCAAAAAAACTCTGACATTTGCCTGGTTCATGCAAGTTCTCTGTCTAAATCATATCTCGTTTTCTGGTCTCTTCCTATGTTTTCGATATGTACAATAGAATGATCTAAGTGAGCAGGTGGGATGGGAGTTAATCGATTTTAGGTCGTTGAAGTGAGTTATAAAAAGGAATATTCTGCAATAAAACTCTTTTGTTACCAGCTCCACAGTATGGTAGAATATGGTGGCGATCCGCTTATCGTTTAAAGGTCTAGTAGTAATACACATTCGAGCAGGTCTCACCACCACCTATTTAAACAGGTTCCAATTCTATTTTCAGCCTATATTCTAATAAGCCTTTCTGTAAGAAACTTACGAACGACATTTACGAGTCGATATTCAACAAAACAAAGCTTTCTCCCTATTTGATGAGGAGGTCTCGCCTGTACAATTAATAAGGCTTCTGCCGTTTAATTAGCTGGTTGGCTTTATCACTCTTGTTCTCTGGTTGGCATTTGCGTGGGGCCAACCCCTAGATAGTGCTGAAATTCGCACAGATCTCAAGTGGAAGTTGTATCAATGGAGTGTCTTTGACTTTTTACTACACCTAGTACACTGAAACCCTAGCGAAAGCACGTGATTGAGTCGCCTCACACTAGTTATCTCATCAGTATACTTCGTTAACGAGAACGTTCGGTGATCTTTGTTGCTGAAGTATTATTGGTTGAAGGACTTGTTTTTGGCCCGTAGAGTGGTGTTACAAGGGGATCTTCAAATCGTTGGCACAAGTTGTTGCATTCGTTTGTCAGTTGGATACGTATGTTCATGTGCAGCGCGCTTACATATTTAACACACGTGTTCAATCATCGAAAGCTAATAACTGTTCCCTTTCATATTAGGCAAAAAAATTTTACTCCTTTACTTAGTAGTTATTACCACGTTCCCTTAAACACGTGGACATGTACAACCTGAAACGACTTTACCAAAACCATTCAGCTATAGAGATTTATCACTATTGGATAGTGTGCCTTCGATGATAGGTATGGAAACAGGGATTTAACCAGGAGGGTGCGGAAGAAGAGAGCGAGCGAACGACGAGAGAGGTGAGATGGGAGAAGATATGGGATGGACAATAGAACACTGTGGGCGAATGAATGGGCTGTGCGGATCTTGTAAGCCAGTCCTCTGCTAGCCGATAAAGACCATCACCATTTCACTGTTAGCTTTCTTTACAACTATTTGCTTGCACCGTCCATTACACTCTGCACTACGAGAAATAGCTAAATTTCTTAGAAGCGGGTCTGAGTTGCGGTATAGTAGTAGTTATGACCGGCTCTACCGGTGCTGCCCTCACGATTGTACCGCTATTGCTAGTTCTACACGTTTCTTCAAAAGCTCAACAGCTCATCGATTTGAATTTATCAACTGCATCGGGTAAGTACTTTACTCTTTTGTTGCCAAGCGTAGTTTATAAATTTCGTTCAAATCAAAGTTTCTGGCCTAGATATTACTTTTTGCCATCAACAATCATTTTCGAATGATTGGTGCGAATTTAATTGTAAAGTGCTAGCTGGTTGTGTCGTCGTTTTCTCCTCGTTTTTGAAAATAATGGGACGAATGAATGGCCAAATTAAGTTAATAGTTGGCTAGGTTTCCTTCGAGTAACTTCGTTCTGATGTTGAATATTCCTCGTCCCTTCCTGAGTTTTTGCAACAAATATGACGGTCCAGATCTTTGTGTTTCACACATTGAACTGTTCGAATGCGATTTTCTGTGCGTATGCAAATTTTGCATTTTCTACGGAAGGACTGTAAAACAGGTTAGGCAATTGATTCAGCTGGGTCGGCGCAATAACATCCGCGATACCCACAAAGACAAGCTGTCATCTGGCCAGCCGAGGAACATTCATCGCGTTCAGTCGCAAAGGCTTCTCCTAATCGAAAAGAATATGCAAATGATTAATATGCTTCAACATTACCAGTTCTTTAAAAAATATATCTGCAGTAAAAGTTATAGTTAATCTATGTTTGACTTTTTCCATTTTTTCTCTTTTTTGGAAACCTCACAAACATATTTCTGTCCTCGTTCACATTTGAGTCCTCTAATGCAGATCAACATGAAATCAGTAATTAGCTGCTGCTTTTCTTAACATAAGAAGCCCACATCTCTTTAGTAGGCTCATAGACATACATCGATCTGTATTCTTTCTTTGATGAGCTTACACGAGGTTGATAATAATATTTATTATCGGCTAACGTTTCGACGTCTTCGTCTTCATCAGAGCGATGATCCGAGTCGATGGTCCACGCTTGTTATTCGTCTCGATGTGGCGGCTTCTCATTCGTGTCGAGTCAGGTCTTCTTCAGCGGTCCATCTCCTCGAATGAGGCATACTCCTTCAGTGATGCATCGATCTGCTACAATCACAACAATATTAAAAACCCGTGCATTTGAGTTCTACGCAGATACTCTATAAGCTTCCCTAACCACCACCGTGACTTTCTGATCGCAGACTGCTTTTATTTTGTTTTTTACTTTATTTTACATGACCCCTCTTCACATGCACTACGTCGATTCCAGCACTCCTTGTATTAGCTTCGTTTTCCGCGCATCCATCATCCACAACGATCTTTGAACTTTTGCACGTGGGTTGGACTGCTGCTTGAGATCTTTCGCTTTTTTTTATGAATGGCGTTGAATGCTGGTCGAGTCGATTCTCTTGGAGTCGTGATGTAATTGGAGTAGAGCGTTTCCACTTTGATTGCAAAGAGTGGACCTTTTCTTAGAGCAGTCTAATAACAAATTCTCGATCATGAAGAGGGCTCGCTGGGCCCGGAGCTGGGTTAAACTAGCACCGTATTCGTGAGGATCGGCATCGCTACTTCTGCTCTATCTACCCTCTGCCACAGACAGATTATCTTTTAAAATGCGAAAAAAAATGATGAAAATGACGCAAAGCAAAATGAGGTGATTTTGCTTTGAAGCAAAATAGGGTTGCTTCCAACGCAAATTCCTGGGTTAGGAATTCACTATGATAAATTATATGGATAGTGACGTGTTTAGAGCAATAGTTAGCGGTGCTCTTTCAGACACACTTGATAATTTGTTTGATGTCACACCAGACGCAGGCCTAACCTTCCCACCGGCCTTTGAAGAATGATATTAGATACACCTGCAAGAATAAAACAAAATTTTCTCATGGACCCAATACATATTCAACCATCTCTATGTTGTTCAGTAAAGTTCAGTGTGTGACACATCTTTCAGGGATTGCTTAACGCTGAACAATTTATCATATATCCTTTAATTCATATCGATTCACTGATTGAATGCCGCATTGAATGCTCCTAAGTTAGTACAGAAACTACCCTACCTAAATTTTGAAAGAGCAGGGTATATTTCTTACAACGTTAATAAAGAATTTTTCAGAAACCGAATTACGACGATTACTGAGTTATTTGACCTTACAAATATTAGAAGTCGAAAAAGCGATTGGATCAGCAAGAATGAAACGAGCATCGCCAATATCAGCATCGCTTCCGAATCGGTATAGTTAGTGAATTCTGTCTCCTGCAGTTTCCCAGCTGCCTAAAATAATCAAAAATTCGACAGAATAAACCTTTAAAAACGACATGGATTGACAATCGGCTACTCCTTTTCTTTTAAGAGATTCTGCATATTTCCTGAAGAGGATTGGAGCATTGAAGAAATCGCTACTGAGTCAAAATGGCACGAAAACAAGTGAGTCAGTGGACTCCACACCCAGATCCAAATATGAAAGCGAAAATGAGAGCGAAATCGTCCCGGTGAGACAGAACGTTTCAGATCAAATTTTTTGTAACGAAAGCTCATCTTTTGCTGTTAAGAATTAGTACATGGAATAATGTAAACATGCAAAAAGTACGACTGTTTAGCAGACTCTTCATCTTAATGAAAGTGTCCAAAACTGTAAACGTTTGACGCAGCCAGAACTTGTCTCTGAACTCAAGCAAAGAGGCACTTACAATCCAGAGTTAATGGCATGGGATGCGCTAGGAGTTATTCGGTTTCTTGACCGAACTATTCACGATCACTACCAAGTTTGTTGAAATGTTTTTTTACAGGAATACCCTCGCTTTGTAAAAATAGTTGGCAGAAACTAAAGTCTAAAGACACTAAAATTGATATGATTGTTTATACTATTCGAACTGTTCATCTCCTAATAGGAATATTGCTTTCATAGCGACAACCTCCACGGAATCGCCAGCGTGAAGAAGTTGTTTCGCGCAACGTCGAGGCTTTGGCGAGTCTTTTAAAGGAACTCAACGTAACATGCGATGTTCGCTCGCCATTTGTTCTACAAAAATTACACAACACCATTTTGTACGTTGGAGTTTATATCATAGCCTTTAAATACCCACGTATCTGCCGAAATTTTAGAAAGAGGTTTGTGGTAAGTTTTCCTTCACTCGATTTCACCATATTACGGGATCAAGGAACATGTTAAAAAAAATCACGTTTTTTAAAATATTGCCTGTGTTAGTGGTTGTACCCCGTACCACCGAAGTATTTTTCTCGGCGACTGACAAACCACCAAGCGTCTTTGTATTTTTGCATGACTTTAAGCTTTGTTATCTAAGCTCAGGGGCGCGTGTGGCGCAGTGGTTGGAGGCGCCACTGCGACATTCACGTGGAATGCGCCCATAGCCCACCAAGCCTTCCATCCCTCCTGGGTCGGCAAATTGGTACCAGACTTTTCTGCAAGGATAGCAGCACTGGCTCGATACATCGGCAGGCCACCGCGAGTCATTGTAAAGGCCAGATACGCATTCAATCATCTCCAATGGTACTTAATGAAGTCGAATGCATGGCGCATCCCTCAGGGATTGATCAACGCCGAAAGTTTTATCCTTTATCCTTTTATCTAAGCTCAAGACCAAGTTAAGGTTTTGAACAGATAGTCAACTTCGCTTCTCTGTGTTTGAAACATGCCAAATTTGTTAAAATTGCGTTGGAGCCTTTCGATAAAGGTTGAGAGTATATCTTTTTGGGCGAATGACATTCTTTCCTTTTTTAACACCGTGAAGTGTCTGAAATAACAGGGCTTAGTTTGTCAATGTAATTATCGATTCTATCTCACGGCTTAGTGATTCGGGTACCAAGTGCGAAAATTCTAAGATTTTTTTCAACTTCACTCGAAAATGTTTGAGGCTTTGACATGCTTACTCGTAGTTTCGTATCGGAAGATGTCCGATTGCCAACTTTGACATGGCTTTCTCAGTGTTTTACTTATGCCGCTCATCACAATTCTACTTAAATTAGCGCTTTCCCATCACTATGAGAAACTGAGTTAAAGAAACTTCATAAGATCGCCAGAATATTACCTGTGCAGTGGAAATACTTAGCTCCAGCATGCTTTGTGCAAAGCTTGGTCAGTTTCCGTCGTTCAGCGCAAAGCTTGAGTAATTGCGTGTGCGTATATACACATCATAGAACAAAAATAACGAGGCAACGAATGGAATTTTTTCGGCGATTATTTCAAAAGTGAAAAGTAATTGGAGTACCTCTGTGATGGAGAGCGATGAGTATTTGCAGTTGAGGCTAATCGAGTTCATCACATACTACTCCTTTTCAATGTATAAGATTGTGAATCCTTTCAAATGCAAATGGAGATTTTTACATAATACCTAGAACACAAGGGCGCGTGTGGCGCAGTGGTTCGAGGCGCCACTGCGGCGCGCACGTGAAATGCGCCCATGGCCCATCAAGCCTTCCAGCCCTCCGGGGTCGGCAAATTGGCACCAGACTTGTCTGGGAGGATAGCAGCACTGGCTCGATACATCGGCAGGCCACCGCGAGTCATTGTAAAGGCCAGATATGCATTCAATTACCTCCAACGATGCTTAATGAAGTCGAATGCATGGCGCATCCCTCAGGGATTGATCAACGCCGAAAGTTTTATCCTTTATCCTTTACCTAGAACACGCAGGCGCTGCAGAGCTTTTTGCACTGGAGTTTTTACAAGTGCACAATTATTGTCATAGATAAGACACCATGAATCATTTTTCAGATCTTCAGGAGGAAAATGTATAAAACAGCTGTTATTGGAGTACTTTACAACTTGTATAATGAGGATACATGGGGTGATGGCGGTACAGAATATTCTGCTTATATAGTGCTTTTCAGTGCTGAGCCACGTCGAACCATTCTTTCGCCATCTCTTCGTCGCTCGAAAAGAATGGACGAAGTGGATGAAATTCTTCGACTCTTGAACAATACAATTGATTGGCCAGCACGAGTCAAGGATCAACCGCTGATTCTCGAAGACGAAGTTTTAACACCTCGGCAAAAATTAATAGGTTCGAAATGTGTGGTATTTCATATGGATATCTAATTAGTTTTCCAAATGAGAATGCGTGTGGCGCAGTTGTTAGAGGTGCCTTGCAGTAAACAGGTGCTTGTTCGTTTGATGCCACGCGCCAAGCTATCCAAGCTTATCCATCCTTCTACTGGAAGTAAATTGGTGTGAAACTAGTGTGAGAGATAAAACCAACGGGTTTGTGCATCAGCAATTTAGAGGTATGTCGTAGAACTACATATGGGGCCGGAAATCATTTAATTCGTACAAGGCAGGGCTACCGTATGTGAGTATGTGATCTTTACGCTATCCAATGAAATCGAGCGCATGTCACATTTCCTTCTCCGAGCACTTTACTCTTCATTCCTTATTATTCATTTCTAACACGTATGCTATTCTTTAGGTAAGTCGCACATCGTGCCATTTGGGTGCGATAAACGAGGTGCAGAAGAAGACGGTTATTTGCGTCTTTGCGGAGCATGTCAGGTAGGTTTCTATAAATACAAGGACGAGTTGTAGGGGCTGATACACCTGCTGGAAAAACGATAAAACCAGCTTGCTGTTGCTTAGCGAGCATGATTTCACGCATTTCAACTGTCATGAATATTCCGGGACTCGTAAAAACTATTCCAACCAACTTCAGCTCACGGCCATTCATGCTTCTTCACCAACTCGACTGTTGGAGAATTTTAGTATGTTTGGATTAATAACTAGCTGAGATGGATGTAAATTTGCATTGCCTTTTTTTAAACTAATATAGCATTAGCGTTGGATGGTCTCTTCGTCTAACTTTTATTTTCCGATTTCCTTGACTCCAGCTTTCTCACGGTGCCAACCAACTCCTTCATTCCTTGCTGGTTTCCTAGGTTTCCCAAATTCTTATCAAAATTGTCTCACGGGCAACAACAAGGGTTTCATATCACTAGACTCAGCAACCCATTACATTTTCCAAATATGGAGTCAACCACCTCTACGATGGTAACGGGGTTCTCTACATTGCACTTCCGTAAGAGATTGACTGACGCCAAACACTTTACCCTTTTATTTTTTCAATCTTACTTACGTTCTAAATTTTCAATTTGCTGCTTAACCACAGTGTCAATTTCCGGACTTGAATTGCGCTAAGTGTTACTCTAATAATCTCGACAGTTATTATGAAAGTCTTTCAAACCTCACTTTCAGGCTATACGACATCTACCGGACACCTTTTTTCCTCCATTCATCAACGAAGTTACATGTGATAACGATAAAGCTTGCCTATACTTTTATGATTATCGTATGTTTAAAGGAAAACGTATTTTCTTCTCTTCTAATCAACCCTTTCAATACAGTTTTTCTAACTTTTTGATTTCGAATACCAAAGAACATTACTGGAGTGCCGAAAGAGCCGTGATTCGAGATTCCGTCCAATAATAGAAGCACTGTAGATGGCATGACATCACTGTTGACCAATCAAGCGTTCCGTCCCTCTGAGAACGGCAGATGGTGATAGGCTTCGGTGGGTAAAGCTCCCTCTGGTTCTCAGTGAAGGACGACTGCCTGTAGTAAGGCTTGAGAGCACCTTAGATGAATTTGCCAAAGATTCCAGGAAGAAGCAGGTTCTTCAGCCTTCAACGGTATCTATGAGGAAGACAGTGTCCTCATGGAACAGCCGAAGTCCGAAAATCTGAAGACCGTCGTGGATGACGGATGCGAGACAACGAGTTGAATGAAAAAAGAGCTGCAATTAACGTATTATTTGGAAGCGAGTCATAAAAATAGAGCGAAAAAATTTTATACAATCTATTTCCTAAAGATTATACCACATTTGCTCGTTTTCTAATAGGGAATGCCTCACACTAGAAGAAGAATTAGGTTACTAACTCTGAGCTGTTTTGTGAAAAATAAACTGCAAATACCTTCAGGCTTCCAAGTCACCCAACACATGGTGCGTTGAAAAAATGCTCGTTTATATTTTGCATGCTGGTAGTTTACTGCAAATGAAAAAATGCATATTCCAGGTGTAGGGTAACACACATTCTACAATGAGTTGGAAAGATACCCATTGAAATAGAGTGTGTTATGAACAAAGGAGAAATTTGAAGTGTTTTGAACTGTACACCACTTTTTATTTTTGCTATTTTATATTATATCGAGGTACGCGAAACACAATAGTTAGAGGTGCCCTGCGATACACACAATTCTGGATTCTGGTTTGATCTTCCGTCCCGAGCTCAGCAAGCCTTTTATTCCACTCGTGTGGAACAATCCGTAACAAACTTCACTAGGGAGACAAAAGCACCGACATTGCATAAACAACATGCATTCAATCACCTCTATGATGCTTGATGAAGTCGATTTCCTCGGATGAGGAATCCCGAATCACTTACTCGCGTGATTACAGCTGCAATCCTCAGATTGCGGTGGACATGGGGTAAAAAGCGGCAATATGCTCGTTATTAGATAAAACAGGATGAATTCCTTGTCTGCGTTGTATTGGATTGAGTTGTACAGGTGGTACAGGTGGCACAAATGCTTTCGTATTGTTGCATAATTACTTAGGAATTCTACTTTAAAACTTTTCTATAGTTTTCGTTTAAATTCATAGGAGTTCTTTGAGAGAAACAAATCGGATTACAGCTCATGGAAAATGTAGGCAGAAGCATATGAATTTTGTGGTGCTACGGAATGTTGGAACCAAAGATTGTCAAATTTGGAAGAAGTTTAATCTTAATGTCAGAGTGTCGTGCGAATGTTTTGTTGGTGAGTGTTTGATCATTAGTTAAGTTGGAACTTCTTTTTTAAAGCTCTGAGACTTTTGGCAGTTCTTTTCACTTCACCCTTCCACCCGCTGATGAGACCTACTTCAGATGAGATGTCGTTTTTTGCGAAGTATGTATGAATGCAGTGTATTTGTCAGTTCGTTTGGATCACTTGATATCTAGTCTTCACGATGATTTCAATTCACTAGCCATCATTTGTTTTCCAGATTGTGCCAAAAACTTCTAACAGCGACTCTAGTGTGGTTGTTCGTTATTGTGCCTATGTCGTAGATTGAAAAGCATGTTGTTATCGTTCGTGTAGATCGTTTGGTTCCAAACTCAGTTCACATTTCTACCGGTCCATGTTTTCTCAGTTTCTGATCCAGTAATGCTTTCCATATATGTACAGCATTAAATACTTTATTTCATTCTATATCTGAGTGCTAATAAATACTTTAAACTTTAACGTCACCATAATAGATGTATTGATTTGCACAGGCTGAGATTCCAGAAAGCCGATAGTATTAAAGTCCTTCACTACTGCTACTGCGCGATAGACAACGAATTCTAAAGGTTGTTTAAAATTTTATCATACAGAACACATAAAAATCTTCGCAACTATTTTACCTCGCACTGTTGGATTCATTAGAACTATGAATGCCATGTGATTGTAGTGACGACGTGACTCCAGATCGTCTGATTTCGTGAGCAGAACAATTGCGTTCAATTGAAGTGAAGTCAAATCGAGGACGATGCTGAATACGAGTCGATGCGATTTTACTTCTACTTTAAGAACAAAAAGTTCGTGAACAGCGAAAGAAAGCGAGAAATCTTGTACACTTAGATACTTGGATGGCCCATCCTCACTGGTTGTGCGAGCCCCATCATAATTTCCATTTTTCGGAGATTTGCTGGTTAAGCCATTGTGGTTCCTTGGAACCCCGAACGCAGCCTGGCCAAAGTCTGCCCGAGGTCGTCGCGACCGTAGGCAGTTACAGCCCTTGTGGATCAAAAGAAGATTTGCAGCCATGCGACTAATTTTATACCACGACGGTAATGGATCCTGGTATTGGTTTACTCTTAGTTAGGCTTCCTAATGGAAACGCGGGACTCTTTCTCTGCTTGGGAGACCTTATTGTGGTGGTGAATCCCCCGCTGCACATCGCAGCCCGACACCCCTGAACACCTCCTAGCGGCGATGAGGCAGTAAAACGTAAGGAGAAATGAGAAATCACAAAACATAATTTTAATTTTGAGCTCTTGTAACCGTTTCACAGGTAAAGGCTTGCTTACGTGGACACTAACTTAGTACAAGCACATAATCTGATGATGAGATGAAGGAGAAAACGGATGAAGGGTTCAGCGTTGATGAGAGACTTAGACTTAGACTTAGGGGTCTTAGAAAGACTTAATGCACCCAACTCCAATAAACATAGCAGAGGTATTAAAAGCAACTTACCTATGCAATAACTTTCAGGACCCCAACTGTGCATGATATCATGTTTTTATTGTCTTAGAGAAGGCAGATACCAATTTGCCAACCGTGTAGGGATAGAAGACTCGGCGGTGAGTATGCAAAGTCTCTGTGTTCAATGTGATTGAAATTTTGGTTTAGCATTTTCTCTATTTGGTTATGGAGGTGTTTGGTCATGTAGATTGCAGTCAACGTGACCTTTCCGGGCTCTGAAGAAGGCGAAATCCGCCGAAACGTCAGCTTGTACGTAAATAAAGAAATAAAATAACACTTCGTGTTTGCTGAACAGAAGTAAAAAGAAATAAATAGAAGACTCGGTTAACCCAAGGCGCGTGATCGAACCAATAACCACGTGTGTGGTGTAGTGAACTCTAGCCACTACGCAAAGTAATTACATTAAATATTTATGCAACGTCTACTTGTTCATTTTTTTTTTACTAATGAGCTTGTTTTACCTCTGCTAACGATGCGACGCCGTGAAATTCACTGAATACTGCTTGTGGGTCGAGTGATATTGTCATTGTACCTTGTGATGTAGACAAAGTGGCAGTGGTCTTTCCATCAAATCTTGACGGCAACATCTATTAATATGACAAACAGATGAAATGGCTAGCAAGTAATGAAGCAGAAAAAAGGAAGCATTCAATGGAATGAGTTTTTTTTAAGTACTTTGAACAATCTGTCCTATTTTCAATGGATTTTTTTGTAGATATTCAAATGATATAAGACTATCCTTGAAAGGATTTGTTATTTTTCCTGCATACTAATCCAGCTTAGTAAACAGAAGAAGTCATCTATGTCACATAAAAGGTTCCTCTCATCAAACTGGTCTCGATTTGAACCTTTTGTAAGACGAATTTGGATTTGAAAGAACTTAGCCTTATGCAACGACTTAAAAAGTCTTGTTCAAATTCGTTTATTGTTCTTACTTCATCTGTTTGAGATTCTGTGAAGTCGTCGTCGCTTCCACTATTGTGACCAACGAGTACATCATGGGACATTCTCTTTCGCAGCGCTTCTGTAACGACAGCATAAAAAGCGATTGCACAGCAGCCATCTGTTTCCTATTTTAGCAACAAACAGACCGGTCACTTTACATCGGGCTTAAAAATTCGAAAACTTTTTCCGCCACGTTTTTTGATGATTACTCGATGAAATACTCCACTTTAATGAATATCCTATTCAGGGAATGTGACGTTCTTAGGAAACTTTAGCGTATGGATCGAAAATGCTATTTTGCTCCAAAGAAGAGACATTTTCGAACTGTTTCCTTGAAAGAGCAAATAAATGGCGAGAGGAAAAAACCTGTATATTCCTTTATTGATCTCGTCCAGAAATAATGTCAGCTCTTAACAAGTTGTTGTTGAAAAAAAAAACTACTGCCACTTTCTTGGGATTCCAGTAAAAAAAAAGTACAATGCGAAAAAATAATGGTAAATCATAGTTAACATGTCATGTAAAAAACAATGGGCGCCTGAAGAGCAGTGGTTAGATGTGCTCTGCAATAAACACATAGTTCTCTTTCATATCTCCGCTCCAGGGCTAACAAAGCCTTTTGTCACTATGAAGTCGACAAACTGGTACCAAACTAGTCTGTGGTGATCAAAACACTGAGTAATCACATCGGAAGCCTACCCTATTGTATATTCCAAATGTTAATTCAGCGATCTCAGCGAGGTTCAATAGAGTTGACCTAAGGAATTTATCCGCACCCAACACTTAGCACTTTCTTCTTCATAAAGAATAAAGGACAAAATTGTTGGCCTTGATTACTGTTGGTAAGGTAGGATTTTTTAACTGGATAAGTGTTACCATTTGCTCTTTCTGTTTAGAAATCGAAGGACATTGCCCTGCTGTAATCACCTGGACACTCAGGCCATAAGTGCAGACTTATTTCGACGATCTTAGCCTTTTCACGTACCATGCAAGTAAAATCCCTACTTTCGAAAGCATATTACACAAAAAAGTACGTTCGATGTTGAGTGCATGGTCGACGTGAAACCGAAAGCGATAACGCACCATATATATTTTATATTAGAGTGTATATACATTTACACTTAGGGGCGCGTGTGGCGCAGTGGATGGAGGCGCCAATGGGACACGCACGTGGAATCGATCCCGGCGCCCACGACCCACCAAGCCTTCCATCCCACCGGGGTCGGCAAATTGGTACCAGACTTGTCTGGGAGGATAGCAGCACTGGCTCGATATATCGGCAGGCAGGCCACCACGAGTCATTGTAAAGGCCAGATATGCATTCAATCACCTCCAACGATACTTAATGAAGTCGAATGCATGGCGCATCTTTCAGGGATTGATCAACGCCGAGAGCTTTATCCTTTATCCTTTATAAATTTACACTTACATATATCTTATATACCTTCTGATCACATGTAAAAATTACTCACTTAAATATTTCGTGTGGAAGTCTTCAGTTAGGGAGGCCACCTTTTGCAGTTCGCTGAGATGAGTTCGGAGAACGATAATTGCATCCTTCATAAATTTGTCAAGCTTCTCGTTGTTTGTCCTCGTAGACACTCCTTTGGAATCGAGTTTACGGAATAACTGAAAAATTGTCTTTTTTCTAATATTTTTTAGCAAAGAGTTTTTGAAGCTGCGAAATTTATTTTACTATTTACACGACCGCCACCTCTACACGGAAGTGACTGAGATCGCCGATTGTGATCCGCACTGGCATTGAACACAGCCAAATACAACGTCTGCCCTCCTACTTTCATAGCTTTACTAAACAGAACACAAAAACACATTAGCAGGTTGAATTGCTTAAAAAACCTATACGCTAAGGAAGCCCACTCGTGATTCCCATTGAAAGCAGGCCAGAGTCTTTTCTTGTGTTCTTATACACTTATTTTTCACTCAAAGAGTTATTTAAGCGAAAAACAAATATGAATACAAGTAAGATACCAGTGATCAAAAAGTGAAAAGCAATCGCAACTAAAACCAGTCACCTCTTTGCTGGAAACAATTAGGGTCAAAAGTTAGACCAAACCCTGAAAAATTTTTGGATTTATGTAAGTGTAAAAATGGATTTCATCATGAATGTAAGAATTCTTAACCGGGAACGAGTTCTGTGCGCTCTTGTGAAGAATGTTCATCTACGTCATATTTGCCAGTAGCTATACCCTGCACTGCTCCGCTGTCTAAGGATGAAATGATTTCGAGACTACAGGCCATAAGTTTGTAGCTGTCTACGTCTTATTCGAAGAGAATCAAACAACTTATTATAAGACATTAATTTTAAGTTTATGCAGAGTAAAATTAGAGAGTCGTATGTTTCTTGCCTTCAAATCTAAATCTCTTTTCCACTTCTCTCATTTCAATCAGCAGTTATCAGGAAAGAAGCACAGTTTAGTAGTAGGTGCCGTTGTAAGGAAGTTGAGTTAATATCGAGCATTATTCAAATAGTTTATCAGAGAGCCTACTTGTTCTGAGACTTTATTTTGCAGGTTCTGCCTACCCTCAAAGTGGAAACTGATCTCTCCAGATATATAAAGGTGTATTTGCTGCTTACCATGATCACTACGAAAATGGCGTGAATGACCATGGTCAGACATTTCCAACTTATGTGCAAAGTTTATAATCAGTAAGCGGTGCTTCCTGATCGAAATTTTATCACCCAGGGTTTTTCCAAACAAAATGAGAGCTTGATGACGTCGAGTTGGTGCGGTTATTGACTTTGCTTTTCTGAATGATCGATATAGCCATTCTCTTCGCTTGGACACTTTCGCAGCTCCCGTCGAAAACCAGTTGTCCCTTTCCATTCAGCCCTTTAAAGGTAGAATTTCGCTTGAAATTGTAAAAAAGAAGATAGTAAGAAAGTGAGCATGCTTTAAAATTGGCTTGCCGAATGGATCCGATCTTTAAATATGAAGATAAAACAGTTTGAATAGCACAAAAAGATTAAGAGAGAATATCCCTAAAAACATATAAATAATTACATCCCATTGACAGTAGGCATGCTTTCATTCTGCTTGTTTACTAAGAACAAAGTGAAGTGCTGGACAAGTGAAGTATTCCGAAAGATAAAAAAAAATTAAAGGGATAGCTCGAAATTTTGAAAAATAGGAGATAACAGAGAAAACCTCGAATGTGGTATTGTCTGCAATTAGAATATTATGCAAAAAACGATACTTACGATAAATAGCTTGCACCACAGGAGCACCTGCTCATTCCTTATCTTTTAGTTTGCTTTCCTCTAATGGTAATTAATGGCAGGTTCAGCATAATGATCATAAGTAAACTTTAACAGACAAGAAGTTATTTGCTCGACTCCCAAGAGATCAACCGAGCGCCTATCGATCCATGGTCACCAGATTGGTTCCAAAATTGTCTGAGAGGATAAGAACGACGGCTTTCTATATCGGTTACTCATGCAGGTCACTGTTTAGGCCAGATATGCATTCAATCACGTTTGTGATACTAAGCAAAGTCCAATGGATCAATCATTAAGATAATTGATGAATGTTCAACATTTTTTATTCTTTAAACGCCTCAAAATGACTTCGTAGGTAAGGAAAAAGGTCGTGTTCAAATTTCAGTTACTACTGGTTGCTAATACAGTCTTTCGATTTTTGCCTAATACATCTGAGCTTAATCCGTACCCATTGTGCTAGCAAGTTGTTACCTCTGCGACTGGTTTCAAGTGAAAACACCTTCTGGGATTACATAATCATCCTTATTCAGTGAGCACTGTTCTGCTAATATCAAAAAAGCTTCTCTTGTCTTTTTCTTCACAGGAGGAAAGTTTCCAGGCTTAGTTAAAAAGTGTTCTCACGGGAGCGGATTGTATCTCTACAATTGGATAATTTTATCAAGGTAAAAGATAAAGAATCAAATGTCAATCCTTTAGGAATGTGCTATGCTCTTGACTACACTGAGCAAGTAGAAATGGCTAAATTAATTTTATCAATCCTTTATCTAATATATAGCATAAACCATGACTTTCAGGAACAATGATATATGAACTCGATGTTTTGTTCTACCGGACAAGTGTGGTCCTAATATGCTGATCCCTAATGGACGGCGGTCTTAGTTTGCCAGGAACGAGGAATGAAAGCAACGTGTTTACATGTAATGCAGAGCACTTCTGAAACTGTGCTACGCACTCCACTGTGAAACCATTAGTATTACGAATTCGAATTCTGAAATCGCCATTGGACTCTTTCCTTGAACTGGAGATAAACACGTACACAATTTCCAGCAATTGTACGGATGAGTTTAGCGCCATACATAGCGATTTGCAAGAAGAAATAGAAGAAGTTCTAAGAATCATGCATTTAGTCAACTAATAATTACTCCAAAGGCAAAGGTTATAGCATCTAAGGCCGATCAAATAAAAGAAAAATCAAATATTCCTAGATAAAATTTTTACTGTGGGGACCTGATAACCACAAACTAAGTCTGATATAGTCATCAGTGTAGATCATCGACGTTACATAGTGCAACTCAAAAACACCAACTTTTACTTCAACAATTACTAGTTCCGGCTCTTCTAAATAGTAGACAACGCTTCCCATATGTTGTGCACTTTTTTGCCGTTCTATGAAGTCTGGATCGTAATCTACTCGTAGCCCGTTTACACAGAAAATTCGTCGGAGAAGGGTTGACCACTTGTGAATTACATTTTGTTTGAATTTCTCATGTTTCCATTTGTTTGGCGTTCTTTTAAAATGTTACATTTGTTAAAAGCTTGATACTGAAAGAAGAGGGTGTGACTTATGTCGCACTTGAGGTTTCCGGAAATTCCGGCAGACCGGAGGACGAGGAGACAGAAACGCCAACGAGTATTCCCGCTCGTACACGCTCATACCATGGTTAAGACGCTGCGTGCCATCTCGATTATAGTAAGTTTTCCACTTTGCACGATGTTCTTATAAATTATCGAATCAGGTTGCATTCTAGTGCTTAAAAGCACAGAATATAACATCGTTACTTTACAGTTTTCTCACCACATTCTCTAAAATCCGAAATTCGGTACTAGCTGTTGGAAACTTATCCAAGATCTATGTCTGATCTAAAGTCTGCGTTGATCCCTCTTATTTTCCATTACCGACATTGGGTAAGAGGACTCATTCTACGAATCCACCTGCGTTTCAGGATAATTAAATGGACGCTTTCGGTTCATTTTCAACCTATATCTGTCCTGCTGAGACAGGCTACCTAACCTTGCGAATGTCTACATCGATAGGGAAATTCACATAATTCGTGTATATTCACAAACAAATGTGCATGTCAGTAATTCACTGCGTTTTAATACCAACGATATAAATCTGATAGGTTTTGGATTATTTGAACCAATAACAGTTGAATAATTCCTTATCAGAACTAAAGGTGCGTCGCCTTAATCCAAAAGTTCTTGCTTTGTAAAGAAATGTGTGCTTGGAGCATGCTGTAGCTTTTTTGAAGAAACAGTGCGGCTCTTGGTTGGTGGTGGCTTTCCAATGTCAGCAGGTTTACCGATCATTGATTACTTAAACGCTAACAGAGAGTTTCTAGTATACAATACGGTTCTTTCAATGCTTTCATCCTAACAGCTTAGTCGGACTTGACTGTTCCCTTTGCTGGGTTGAGGGAGGCAACTGGTTGAGCCTGGCTCTCTATACGCATTATAATTCTTAACAACTAACACATAGCTGATTATTACGAATTACACATTACCACGTTACGATGGTGTCATGCGAATTATTTCTTAACTCTGTTTCTCCTAAAAGCATTGATTGTCTTCGCTTCGTCGGTGTTTCTCCGTGATTTCAAACGCAGCCATTGATGAAGAGCTTTGCTTCTGAAGTCATTGATGGTTGTCGATTCAAGTGGTCCGCAACCCTCTTTTACCAGTATAGGTACTAGTCAAAAATGTGTTCAAACGGCCCAATGGTTCACTTTACGATTTTTATTGCATTAGGTTCTCAGTATCCGTTTCACTTCACAATGCATTCGATGTGATGTACAGAATGCTGCGAAAGTTCCTAACCATCTATTAAAGAGGCAACTGCACTCAGCAAACAACCAGCGGTGAGTTCACTAGCAGGTAAATAACTATTCCAGCAGCTATTTTAATATTAACATATGGCGCCCATTGAGCACGATGCACCTGATGCGAAAATTTTTAGCCCGTTTTAGCTCTAAGGATATAGGATAAAGCTTTGGGAGCTGATCAATCGCTTGGAAATACACCATGCATTCCACTTCATCAAGCATCTTTAGTGGCGACTGAATGCATATCCAGTGTATACAAACTTGCGGTGGCAACCAACGTATCAAGTCAGTGTTGCTATCCTCTCAAACAAGTTTGATACCGATTTGCTAACCTGGGAGGGATGGAGGGGTTGGTGAGCACCGAGCGCGAAATCGTACCATCGACCACGTGTGCATTGCAGGCATCACTAACCATTGCACTACACCAGCCCTTTTCAGCTCTAAACCACCATATATCTGCTTTTCGTGGATTTCAAAGTGAAAAAATGTGCAAGATCTGCAGATAGTTACTTACGAGATCCTAAATTATTCTAACAACACTAGTGAAATTTTAATTTTCTGGAGCCCAGCCTTTCTCGCTTTTTTGAAATGTCTCTTATCCCGCACACGAAAGCAACTGAGACGAGACTTCGTCAAAGAGACGACACCTTAGTGTTCCCTAATGTGTCTTTCGTGTATTACGTGTGAGCTACTTCCATCGAAGTTCTCAAAAAGGAAAACCAAATTTTGATTCGACTTTTTTGGGGTTCGTTTACAAATATTTTTAGAATTTAAAAGATGCCTTTAATAAATAAATAAATAAATAAATAAATAAATAAATAAATAAATAAATAAATAAATAAATAAATAAATAAATAAATAAATAAATAAATAAATAAATAAATAAATAAATAAATAAATAAATAAATATGTATATTTGCAAGATTGTGCAAAAAGGGCAAGGTGTCTTCTATAAATATTTTCCTGATTACTCGAGTGCTCTGATGATCGATGGAAGTCATCGTCAGTTCTCGAAAACTCAGGTTGGAGCGATGTGATAATATTGTCGCACACCTATTACAATATTATAATACTGGCACTTAATCTAACTTTCTTCTATGTTAAAACTTAAAAAACCCTGAACATATTTAAGTGACGAGTTTTCATTTAAGAGCTTGTTGTCCCGCATTCTCGCAGTCTCCGCAAGCACACCATGTTCCTGTGTGGTATGGAGCCCTAAGTAGTACGTATTTTTTGAATTTTACCGATAAGATGTTATATCGGAATTCGCTTTTTTCACTCGTAATTGGTGGACCTTAAATTCGTACGTCGATAAACAGCTACTTTTGAAAGTGGAAAGCACCTGACGGAACTCACTCATTTTACAGGTCCTGCTAGACAAACCACAAAAGTGTTCTCCAATGCAGTCACAAATATTCAGGTAAGAACAAGAAATTTTCACCAGTGAAATAGTGGTCACAAATTCTAAAAAACAAGCTAATTTAATGAAAGCGGTCTGCGCAATTATTTTTCAGGTTTACAATGATGAAGGTGCACCTCCGTTGCAGCATAGATTTTCGTTTTCGACCGAATCACCACGTCATTTAAAAATGGACGCAGACTCGAATTCTCCCACAGAGTTAGGACAAGAGAATCCGTATACGAACTCTCAAGAAAGTTCTATGCTATTTTATAGCATTCAATATGATAACTTTCCTGTGTACTTGGACCTAATTGTGAACAATCGAAAAAATTTGGGCGATGTTCGCCCCGAACCTATAATTCCAGTGAACAACGGAGGATACAATGACTCAAACACCAAAGTTCAAATAACACTACCATGTTTGACGCCCGAATCAGATCCCACACTCACAAAACTAATTCAAAATCACATAGTAAATAATTCCACACTAATTCCATATCACATAGTAAATAAGTCAATACAGACAAATCAATACCCAAGCAACTACCACGCACGAAATGTAGTCGGAATCGAAGAATATCGGCAGAGCTCGCAGCAACACTATGACAATGCCAACGTTGACATTGCAAATGACTCAAGACCATTGGGAGAGAGAGGTCAAGTTCAAGTTCCTAATGCAGCTCCTCCTCACCATTTGCATATACCAGCTCCCTACAACGAAAACATTCAACATTTTGTCCAAGAATCGCCTGGAAAACTTGAAGTTCTTCCTTCAACAAAAAATTTTGATGGACCTCAGAGGCAGGAAAAATCATACCAGATGCAAAGGAGTGAAGCACCTCCATCATCACCCATAGCTGCAGCTCCAGAACTTAGTCAGGAAGACTACTTCCCTTCTCACACTCTAATTCGAAACGAGGGCACATTATATGATGGTTGGCCTAAACAAAGTGGCAAAAAAGTAGCCACAACTAACTCTTGGGTTCAAGCTCAACTTTTTCCGTCTTCGGCACCTTTACTTTTAACAGCGACACCATTCCAATACGCTTTGCAAGGTTCATCAGGCCACGACCTTAACAATCCACAAGACTTAGCGACTTCGACTTTAAGTCTTTACATTTATGACAGAGGTTCTTCATCAGCAGCTCCCAATTACCTTCCATTAAGTCCACTTTTGAGAACCTCAACAGTGACACCATTATCGAGCACTAGTCGTGAAGATGAGACAAATGATATGTCTGCAAAAATTTTCCCAGCGCCTTTCGTTTCTACATCTACATTCACCTCAAGCCTTATTCCATCTACACAATTACATTCAACAATGGAAGGTGATACTTCGGTACGGGTTTTTTATTTTTTATAAAAATGCATTAATTCATAGAAACTGTAATTCAGACGTACGTGGCTTCTGGAAATACCTTTAGAAGTGAAATACCTACTCAGACCACGCTTGAAGAATTTGTGCAACCGAATGAACTCGCAACACAAGAACAATTCTTACAAACATCGTCATTGCACTCACATACAAGTACAGAACAAAATTTCATTGTTCTCAGCGCCACAGATCAGGTAAGTACTACAAAATTTTCTTCTAGTTTAAGATCGCTCATTCAGCATTAGAAAGTGTGCAACCTGTCACTATCTATTGATTACAATCGGCCATTACCTATTGATATTCATATATACATATATGTATATATATATGTATATATATATATATATAACCTATATGTCTATGTCCTCCCAACGGTTTACCGCCTCATCATGGCTGGGTGGTGTTCTTGGGTGTCGGACTGCGATGTACAGCGTGTTGATTCGTCCCTCGGCAGGGTCTGCCAAGCTGAGGAGTCCGACGTTTCCATCAGGAAGCCTAGCTAAGAGTAAACCAATACCAGGATCCACCACCGTCTCCGCATCAAAGTCGCATGGTGGCAAATCTTTCTCTGATCCACAAGAGCTGCGAATGCCTATCGTGATGACGATCTGGGGTAGACTTTGGCCGGCTGTCCTCAGGATTCCAGGGAGTCGCAATGGCATAACCAGTAAATCTTCGAAAACTAGTCATTGTGCTGGGCCCGCACAACTAGTGAGGACGAGCCGTTCAAGTATCAAGTAAGTAAGTATATATCTATATCAATTATATGAGACAAACTTGAAATCATCATGGCTAGGCTTCGCTACCTTAACTGGATTCAATGCCCATTTGCGCCCCAGATCACTTTCGCCGCTGGATGATTGCTGATAGTGCCAAAAGAGTAGGAATGCAGCTGAGAGAAAAGCAATGGGCAATGCAATTGTTTTGCTATTCGTTATATGCTAGCAAACATATTATACACTGCTGCCTGGTGGATTATTCGTTGAAAAACAAATATTATCAATGGATAGTCATATCAACAACAAATGCTCTGTGTAAAAGTGCAAAACCATGAGTACGCCTCATTCGTGCGGTGAAGACGACCGGTATCGATAGGACTACGAGGACGCTACACCGAAAAGACGAAGAACCGTGGACCATCGACTCATGTCATCGGCTCTGATGAAGGTGAAGGAGTCGAACCGTTAGTCGAAATAAATTTCTTTGTCAACGTCGTGTAAGCTCAACAATTTAAATACTTGTTGATTACTTTGGTATCGAGGTTAAATGAAGATCAGTTTGAAAATTATTTTGCAAGAGCATCAGTTAGTGTTGGTGGGTAGCACATGAGCACCGGCTAAGTGTAAAAGCGGGTTCGAAGTACAACTGAGGTTCTGGTTTGTGCTTATCTTAGCATGCTTTTGACACAAAACAGTTTTTTGGTTTGAAAAACTAGTGTACGTTTAATTTCACAGTCACTAGCTGAGAGATGGGCAAAGCGAAAAACCCGCATGGTGTGATGGTGAACGTGTTAGCCCCGAGAAGGGTAATAGCTCGTTCGTTCCCCACCGCAAACACCCGCGGCCCGAACTTTTGCAATTATCTTAGCATGATTGTAGTTGTATTTCGCGTTATACCTTGCCATAAAAAGCCAGCAAATAAAAAAATTAAAATTGTGACTTCACAGTGATTGTTTAATATTCTGATGAGCTTCTTTCATTTTTGATAGCAGTGTATCAGAAGATATTCTCAAACAATAAGCGTGTTGAATATGCGAGAGGTCGAAATTCAAATCATAATACTAGGAAGGAACTGTGATATGGATTAAAAAAAACTGGAATCCAAAGAGCTTTGAAAGAATTATTTTCTCGTATTTCAAAAAGCTCCCAGACTCGCTAAAGTCGGGTTTACTGACTTGTAAAATTTTTCAGATTTCCATTCTTTGAAATTCCTTCAGAATTTGCAAAAGAATGCAATGAAAGACGAACGAAAGAGAATGAATTGAAGGAAAATCAGGTATAAGTGGTTATCAACTCGGAATCAATGCCACTGCAAACAACCAGTGCGGTAGGCGAAAAACCCGTTCACGATTCCACCGTGTCCTACTTGTTTGTGCCATTCATCACCGGTGAAGCTCTATGCAAACAGGATATTGCGGATGGTGAAGTATTACTGCTTCATCTGAGCGAGCACCACTAGCACTACCTGCGATGGAGAACGCATGCTTCTGTCTGTCACTCGTAAAGAAGAACCTGCATACGCTCTTCTATTGTGCTGCTTCGATAGAATGCATACAACTTGGTTGACAATTAATCAACCTCACTGGTTTTCTCTACTTGTCGAGGTTATTGCACGCACAGAAGAACGGTTCTCTAAAAAACTTCGTAAAAGCGGCCTTGTGAGTGCTTTGCCACGCCAAAATGCGCTGACCCTTGCATTTGCTGAGAGTAGACAACTGTCAGTTCTCAGACCAGCTATCATATTAGCCAGCACCGATCAGACCAATAAGGTTTTTCTGAGTTGCATTTCAAACTGTTGTTAAAAGACAAGCGTGTCCTCGAGAGCGTTCACACAAATGAGATGCACCAACTGACTGGTGCAGTGGGAAAGAACTGGTGGGAGGCGACGTAGAGTTTTTCTTTTGCGACGTTCGAACATGCGCGGTTTACACGGTTCATTAACAGATGAAGACGTTCAGCTAGAAGTAGTTACGCACCCTGCATTTAGTCTAAGCTTTTTGCCTTCCGATTCTTTCCTTTAAAGCAGGCATATTGAAAATCTTGATGATTCAGTCCGGTTCTCAAGAAGTTCATCAAATCCCAGCCATCAAAGTTTTGGAAGAAAAGAAACGAATGTCTATCCGAACACTGATACGAAGTAATCGATAAATATGATGATTACATCTTAAATTGAATTAAGTTTTTGTTCGAACAAATATGAAAATAAACCTGTAGTGATATTTCTGATCAAGACATTGGGCGAAATTCCTGCCCAGGACATAATGACATTCTTTCAGTCAGGATTCGGTGACCCACAATACGATTTCGAAGATAACATAAACACTGTATACGGTAAATATGAGAAGTCGCATAAACCAGGCAACTAACTTTTTTTATATTTCTCTTTCAATTATTGATTAACTAATTGTAATCTTTGTAGATACCGCTCACCAACGTGATCCAACCTATTCACATTTCAGCAATGGAGGTGTGTTTAATTGCGGAATACAAAACAATGGAAACAAAACTCCTTGTTTGTTTTCAGCTGAATTCCTTTCAATGCCCATTACTGTAGTTCTTTTAACATTTGCTGTATGAGAAGACACATCAGAAGAAAAGGTCCAAGCCGAGTGAAATTTCTACGTTTGTTGTGCCAATTCTGCTTAACGTCTCTTCGACATTAGGCCTTTCATTACTTTGTACGTGAAGTTTTACGAATTACCAATTATTAAACTATTTTGTTTTAACGGACCTGCCATACGTCGTTCATTTGAAACGCCTTCGGTTGCATTGTATGAGTAGCATCACCGCACTTTTCGCATAATAACTAAAAGTTACAGTAAATATTTACTGATAAGATGTGAAACTTAGTGTAAAAT
Source organism: Angiostrongylus cantonensis (assembly GCA_009735665.1). Taxonomy (NCBI): domain Eukaryota; kingdom Metazoa; phylum Nematoda; class Chromadorea; order Rhabditida; family Metastrongylidae; genus Angiostrongylus; species Angiostrongylus cantonensis. The sequence continues at coordinate 1,048,367 of MQTX01000186.1, read as the reverse complement.
CGAAATACCTCTAAAATCGGCATAAGAGGATGACATTTGATCCGCTCCACGTCGCTCATTTTCGGCATACATGAAGATGAAGCGACACCATCGAAGCATTCCAGTGTTGTTCCAAACGGTTGCATCACCTTTAACAAAGCCCGAAATGTTTAATAAGGCAGAAATTGATGGTGAACACTGTTATAAAAGATGATAGCAAGGCAGGTTTCTCTTTAAGTTACAGGGCTTTAGCTAACTGACCCTAAATTATTTTATTGCTCAATCATCCGTAAATCGGCTATATTTTTTTATAATGAACCTTTTCATCTTAGTAGCAAAACGATGCACTAACATCTTGAAGAGTTCTTTCCTCCATTCTTTCAGATACGAAGAGTTCATGGTCTCGGAGAAAAATCTCTACAGAATTCTAGACTTAGTAACAAACCAAGAGCGAGTGATTAGAGGATTTGATGTTGGCCAAACTCTGAGGGAAACGCCCTACATTTGACTGTCTCATATGTCACAGAGGTGATTGAATGCATACTTTACCTATACAGCGATTTGCCTACCGCTGTACCAGATCGATGTTACTATCCTCCAAGTAGGCAAGCCTGGTAGTAATTTACCGGCCTGCGACGGGTGTTGGTTTGGTTGGCCCAAACTTATCGCTGTTGTGAAAACGTGTGTGTGGCAGAACACCTCAAGGCAATACGCGCTGGTTACAAAGCATTCTGTACTAACATCGAAAGAACTGTTTTTCATGGATTTTATTATAGACAATGAATTAACAGGCTTAGGTGAGTTTGCACTTGCTACATTTTAAGCGCAGCATTTTTGAAAATTGTGCTATTTTAAAACTAATTTTTTAACGAACGTAGCCATATTTTGTAGTGAAGATATCGCATTGAAATTAGCAGAAATTCAAACGTTGTGCATATGCATCGATTTTTGCTTAGCACAGGAAAATCACCTCTAAATTCAAATAATTTTTCTACCAGGCTCTTTAATAAAAATTACTGCACAAGATACGTTCAATACGTTTTTCTTTGAAAGTCTAAATTTTAAGTAAAACAGCGGAACAAATTCATGACAATCCTACGCTGCAATATCTTTATTCCTCAATAGCATAAAAGAAAAAGAAAGGAGGAAAAAGACAAAAAAGTCGTGCTTCACAGAATGATCTAACTTTTCCTAACTGTAACTGTGCCTGCTTTCTGTTTCGACCCTTTTCGTTACATCTGATGATTTCATGGAGAAAAGGTGGTTGCGAGAAAATGCATTTCGTCAAGCCCATTTAAAAAATTTTTCATCCAATGTGTCCTTTACAGAGAGGGAAATCAAAGGTTCTTCAGAGGTAGACACGACAACGGCACAAAAAAATATTGGGCAGTACATAAAAGTGATACATTGTGATTTCGGCTACAGTCTGGGCTTAACTGGGTTTAATGACTTTTGCTCCCCAAATCATTCTCATTTATTGACAATTACTGATGGCACCGTTAGGGCAAAAAGGCTCGCTGAGATGAAGATAGAATGATGGCATCAATTGCACCTTGCCTAAGACATGAGACCCGGGAAAGAGTAATCGCAGTTCGATCAGGCCTTGGGTACAAGTTTTCTAAAATTTCAGCGTCGTCGTGGTTGTATTTTAAGGCCAAAATATTTTTCAAGGATGAAGATTAAAGGATAGAGTAGTTTTTCGTGTTGACTAGCTCTTGAGGGACGCGCCATGCATTTGACTTCATCGGCTATCGTTAGAGATGATTGAACACACATTTTAGCCTTTAGAATGAGCTGCGGTAGCCTGCCGATGGATGCATCACGTCAGTATTTTCATGATTCCTCATCCCCACAAACTCCGTTACCACTTCGGTGAAGACGCAAGGACGGGGTACATGGTTAGCTCAGGTGCTGGGATTCAAGGAATGAGCACGTGTACATTGTTAGATACCTATGGCCACTGTGCTAAGCGAAATAGCGAGCATTTCGTTGAAAAATGGGATAAAATCTCATAAAAATGGCTTCAACTGCGTAAATATTTCTCGACTGCTTAGAGATGTGGTTAATAACATCTTCTAGGCAACGACATTGATAAAACAACACAATTGTCGATCATTGCTCGAATACTGAGGAGCGAAGGCGACTAACCAGGTAACGGGGGATGTAAGGGAGGGAGCTCATCGACTGGTAAACGACAAGTGATTTTTCTTCGCTATCCCATGACAGACGGTATGGACACGGCAATGCCCAACTTGAATTTACTGCGTTCACGGAATGTTTTCACCGAATTATGTGTTTTCATTCGATAGCTAACTTGAAGCAGACCAAAATAGTAGGAGTGTTATCCAAAAAACCATCCTCTACACTTACTGATTTGCTAACGTCCATTATTTGAAGAAGTCTATAAACTTAATGAGTGATTTTTACCTTATTTTAATCATTACTTAATCACTATGGTCATGATATGGAATGTGCGGTCATAAAAAATCAAAATAGACCAAACATAGGGTCAAATACTTCCAATTGCTGACAGCAGTGCATTTGCACAATGGACTATAGTAACACACCGCATGCTCACAAACAACACCAAAAAGCCCTCTAGTTATTCGAAAAATACTTTTTATGGTCGGGGAAAGAAACCAGGAAGCACGCAGGCGACAAAAAATTGCTCGTATTCCATTCTGAGAATCACGCTAAGCGGCACTCGTCTGCTAAGAGTGGAGCGAAAAGGAACGTCATCATCAGATCCACGTGTTGAACACCAGGGCTCGAATTCGCACAACAAACCAGTGCAACGATGCAAAAATATTGTTGCACATGTTCCATATAACGGACATCGCCAAAAAAAAAAAAAATGAAAGAAACGACAGCTTAACTGAGCCAAACAGTGTGCATGTACGTGTGCGAACATGTCCATTTCTATCTGTGTTTGCTTAGAGTCAGCTGTGTCTATCTGTGTGAGCTTAGAGTCACGTATAGATGCGTGCATATATGATATATATACTTGTGTGTGTATGTATACCTGCGTGCATGAATGTGCTAACATTAGTGTGGGTGAGATTGCATTTGTATACGCATAAGTGTATACGTAGTATTTATGTATGCATATGTTTGTGGGCGTATATATACACGTGTGCATGCATGTATATACGTGTGCGTGTATGTTTTTGTCTATGTATGCATGTAGGTATTTATGTATGCATGTATATATGTATGTATGTGTCTATGCATGTATGTATGTATGTATGTATGTATGCATGTATGTATGTATGTATGTATGTACGTACGTATGTACGTGTGTATGTATGTATGTATGTGTGTATTTGTGTATGTATGTGTTTATGTAGGTTTGTGTGTTTTCGTGTATGTATGTATGTATGTATTTATGCATGTATGTGCGTATGTATGTATGTATGTATGTATGTATGCATGTATGTATGTATGTATGTATGTATGTATGTATGTGTGTATCTATGTACCCATGTATGTATGTATGTATGTCTGCGTATATATACGTGTGTATGTGTGTATTTGTGTATGTATGCATGTATGTATTTATGCATGTATTTACGTATGTATGTATGTATGTATGTATGTATTTATGCATGTATGTACGTATGTATGTCTGTGTATATGTACGTGGGTATGTGTGTATTTGTGTATGTATGTATGTATGTATTTATGCATGTATTTACGTATGTATGTATGTATGTATGTATGTATGTATGTATGTATGTACGTATGTATGTATGTATGTGTGTAATGTACAGATACTATGTGTGTGTTTATGTATAGATACTAGCGTGGGTATGTATATAGGTATACAAGTGTGTGTGTGTGTGTGTGTGTGTGTGTGTGTGTGTGTGTGTGTGTGTGGTGTGTGTGTGTGTGTGTGTGGTGTGTGTGTGTGTGTTTATGGGTGGGTGGGTGGTTGTGTGTGTTTTCTAAAGGAGTGACAAGTTTAGTTCAGTGACCGATCCGTAAACAACGTTAGTTTACGAGATTTATTGAGTGCTAATAAAACGAATACGCTCCGTATCGATTGGCCATTTTAGACGAGTTTGAACTGGTGTTAGGAAGACAGTAAAGTTAGCATTTAGAGAACAGTGAAAATTTATCTCACACTATGAAGACTCGTAGTCAGATTGTTGACCAGTGGTAGCTCATATGGGATTGAAAAACAAGTAAAAAAAGCAGTAAAGAAACGTATAACAATGAGAGCTGGTTAAAGTCGTAGAACATTTTAGATATGACTATTTCTGTGTTTTAGATCGTATAAAACACTACAATGTCTTCTGAAAGTCTCTTTGAGATAAAGATATTCCTCTTCACATGGAGAAAAAAAGCGTGAAGCTTCATCATCAAAGAAAGAATTAATCACGAAAATCCGACATTCCTAGATACCTGCGCTACAGAAAAAACTCAGTTGCATATGTTTTACTTACCTGCCCTTTTTTATATGTTCTAGTGGCAGTGGCTTTTGAGAGCGCCTCATGTAGCAGTCTTGATTTCTTCTTAACATCAACACATACACTTCTCTTCGACGGTGCTGAAGCTTCTGACATTTCATTCCTGTAAAGCGATCATTCACGATTGGCATCATAACTGAAGAAATCGCAAATAAAGAAAAGTGGATTATTTCAGCTTTTAGAATCAATATGCAAGGTCTAATTTATTTCAGAAGATATTGGATAAACACGCTTTCATGTTCTTCGCTGAGGCTACTGGAGGAAATATAGCGAAAAAGGCACTGATTAGGCGGAGAATGAGATGGTGATAAGAATGAGGAATTAGTATCAGTGAAGTCGGAAACGATCCGTTTATTTTGCATCGTCCAGTAAATCGCTATGCAGTCGGTCTCATCTAATGTCGCCGGCTACCTCAAAGCATATGTACGGGGTTATCGTTGTCGTAAACGGGCCGTAGGTACGGAACGTCAACGATTTCGCACCCACCAACGTATGGGTCGAATCAAATTACACGACAGCACACCTGAAGGTCACATCCATGCATTAAGCATTGACCATCGACTAAGAAAGACGGAAATCCTAAAGATATCATTCTCCTCTACTCGTTGATGAACGCACTCATTTAGTTGTTACTTCTGTGCTCCTTATGACAAAAAAACTCACTATGCAGTGTTTTTGTACAACATTGCAGGTGTTCCTATTTACAACTTCACAATGCAATGTTGGGTTTTAAAAACTCATGATATGCATGAAAAACTGCTGTTCAAAGGAGGAGTCAAGACGTAAGGGCATTGCTCGTGTATGAGAACTGAGCTCTGAAAAAAAATCACTAAAATAGCGATCTACGAACGCGCAGATAAAACATTTGCACATTTTTGATTTCGTTGTTCATTTCAATTGTCCTGAGGAACGTTGATACAGATTGTTTCTGGATGGGTTTTTGCTATAAACCTTTCTGTTTTCCTGGACTTTGTGTGCGCACCCCTTTGTGTGGGAATACTAGTAATAGTATCTAGTTAGAAGGTACAATGGATTAGGGATGCTGCCAGAATTGCTTGCTAAAAGTATCACTAATTTTCCTCTCTTTTTATTGATTAAGATTACACTTATATGAAGTACAAGCACCTTAACAGAAAACCATCATGTATGACTTAACTGAGTATTGAACAAAAATGCGTCTCAAAAAACGAAGGAAGGGAGGAGTCATACTTCAACCGTACTCGCCTAATGAACAATATTCGAAATCAACGGCCAATATAATATCTCCTTCATCTCTCCAGCCTCTAAGAACAAATAGGACTGCATGGCATTTTGACAATTCTACGTTTAGTTTGGCTGAGTTACACCTGTAGCAATGCACAACAGAACTTATATTTACGTAACCTTGTTAAATCGACTGTGTTCTAGTACGATATCGTCCAAGAAATGTTAAGAATAGAAAAAATTCGCACAACAAAACGAAACGAATCACGATGACGGTGTTAAAAGTGCAAGAAACCAATAATGACAAGTGATTAGATGCTATACCAAGCAGTAAAAGTGAAGAGAAGTGACTGTATCGAGTCGTGTCGTAAAACAATTTATGACGCACTGAGTGAAACACCGTTGTGCTTGACAAGACCAGTCGTAAACGCTTCCAACTGATCACAATCACACAATCAATCAGTACAGAATTCTTTACGCAAAGATCTGTTTCTGAGCATGACCGACCTCACAACAGCTCATTTTTCATTGCACATAATCCAGAACGAGTTCTATGATGGTTTCTATTGTGGAACGCAAAAGTTTAATGGGAAACATAAATGAATCTCGCTGGGCTTGTACGGAAATTTTGTTGAGGCTGGATTGTGAAAAAAGTGAAAAAGATGCCATAATCAGCACAGTTAATTAAAAGCCAGAGGCCTGTGATTGTGACCTTCCAATTTGCATGTTAAAGTTTTGTTCTGCGTCATATGTTTCTGACGTAAATTACAACATGCGAACAATTCCATTATTTTTCTTCCTTTTTGTGTTTACCTGAATAACCTGGTTCATTTTTCGATTTCTATTCCAAATAGAGTCGCCGTTTGCTTCAGGCGGTGCCGGGAGCTAAATACAGTGTGCTAAACTGTTTTTCCCAGCATTTCAGAATAGCACTGCCACTGCAGAGTTCACCTCATTCAAATAGAAATTCCAAGTTCCTTAATAATTTGGGAGAATTTACGGAGAGATAAACTCCAGCAGTGCATCGCAGTTTGACACCGAGAATCACCCCGAACCCACGATCAACTTATTGAAAATGGGTTCTGATGCCCATAAGACGAAGTGTTTTATTCGCTTCGTGCAGATTATTAGAGCTAGCAAACAAACGTCGTTGCCATGCTTACAAGCCGTTTTCTGAGTGTATTTAAATTCAACATATAGATATTGCAATTTTGACAAGAGTCGTTTCATTTCTATACTTGCACGACAACGAATCTCTTTCATTGCGTTCTTGCACCGAAAGCCGCTGAAGCGTCTCACAGCACTTGCCGACACAACGCTAGCACCCACTTCTTTTCCCAGGAAAGCTGATGTAAGGTAGCTTTATATTGAAAAGCGCGCGCCTTATCTCCTTTCCTCACTTCCCTTCGTCCTAATAGCTGTATGGAAATTGTTTATCGCACTGCAAAATTCTGTTTTGTTTGTTTGCTGACGTTCTGCTATAAGTCAAAAAGGATATCGTCTCAAAACATTGTGAGCACTTACTTCTTTCTACTTAAGGACCTAGATACTTTCCATTAGGCAAACTTTTTATAAAAACTGCTCTCATTCGTCGTACACTTTTATTATTCACTCATAGCTTTGCGATAATTTGTTAAATGGCTCTCCGATATATTTGTGGTCCACACTGTATTCATCTGAGTTCTTGTCGAGCAAGGGCTTCAGGGTGCTGCACCCAAACCAGTAGAATCTTTCTGGAAAAGAAAACTCCTTCAAGCGTCCATTCTGTGGTGCATTGTTAAGCTGAAGAACTGAACTTCATAACAATGCCCATGTGCAAAGTAAACAGTTGATTGTTCATACCGGAATCTCTTCAAGGATATGTGAACCATCATTAAAGCGTTCAAAATGTTTACAATTTCACTGCTGTTCAACACTGACTACTTCCATTACACTGGTCGGTGGAGACTAACACAGCCATTGCGTGCTAGAATATATTTTAATGAATGGTTAGACAAAATGGAATGTCATACTGATTACATAGCATGGTTTTCTTGTCACTCTTTGCATTCATTTTGCAAAATAAAAATGTCATATACTTATTTTATTTTTTTATTTTATTTTGCGAGATAAGTAAAAGAGTACAGTTCTATGAGAATGCATTGTGGTGACGATTTAACGAACCTTATGAGTAATATAAATAAAAAGGATGAGGAGAGAGATGAGATCTAGGGGTTGATCAATCCTTAAGGGATGAGCTAAGCATTCGACTTCATTAAGCATCGTTCGAAGATGATTGAATGCATATCTGGCCTTTACAATGTCTCGCAGTGGCCTACCGATGTATAGAGCCAGTGCTGCTATCCTCCCAGACAAGTCTGGTACCAATCTGCCGACCCCGGAGGGATGGAAGGCTTGGTGGGCCATGGGGGCGGGGATCGATTCCACGTGTGTGCTGCAGGGCGCCTTCGACCACTCCATCACACACGCCCTATGAAAAACATATTGATCAAAATTAAGGTGTTTTAAAACGTTTCATGATCCTTCAATATTTCGTTGCCGAGAATGTGGTCCTCAAAGTATATCGTTCATGGTTGTATCGCCAGTAGTTGATATTAGTAGTGCACAACTAAAGTATGAATTTAATTCTTATACTCTCTATCTACGGCGTCTCTAATCCTGTTATAATAATGAAGAACATCAAGTGAGAACCGATAAAATTACAATTCTTCATTGTCGCGTGCTAAAGCCTATCCATTCGGGTTTTGTCATCAAGACACTTTTTCCAAACCATTCAATATGTTTTCTCCTTTTTTACACGAGAAAGCATTTGCAGTTGTCTCTCCTGCTCATGCAGTTGAGCTTTAGGTGTGAGTAGCGTAGTAAGTCAGTTTTGATCGTAGTAATGTAGAGCTTCATTACTGGCTCCACTTACCTTCCATGGCAAGTACGTTGCTTGGCCCATTGTTAACACGCATTCCCCAAATGAGGCAAAGCAACGTAGCCTCAGGACCAAAACTCGTGGAATCTCTAATACAAAGAAGATTGGTGGCATATGAGCTTAACAGCGAGTATCTCGTTGTTCGCGAAGCGTCGGTATCTTGGTTAGGATGTAAGCGCTTTGTCACGCCCGCAATGGCGGAGGACTGCAAACGTTAACAGTGGAATGAACAAGAACAGAACCTAATGTGAACACGAGGTGTTATTTTATTTCTTTATTTACGTACAAGCTGACGTTTCGGCGGATTTCGCCTTCTTCAGAGCCTGGAAAGGTCACGTTGACTGCAATCTACATGGTCAAACACCTCCATAACCAAACAGAGAAAATGCTAAACCAAAATTTCAATCACATTGAACACAGAGTCTTTGCATACTCACCGCTTTCTATGAGCCTTCCACTTAATATGTTATGTGGAGACCAACCGCTCAGTGTTCACGTGGAAACGTAATATGCCTGTCCCATCAAAATAGCAGTCTTATATACTGCCCAATATCACGCGTGATAATGAGGCATTCCTCCCTGCGGTTCATTTTCGGATTCTTGGAATTAATCCAGAATGCCTCGAGAATTTTACGCGCTTGTGTTCTCGATTCTTGCGCGAGGATCGTAACCTCTACTTCAAAATCTTCTCCGTTATGTCTTTGCATCCTATGCGTGCCTAGTGGGGTATTTGGTTTACGTTTGCCAACTAGGTGTTCTTTTATACGGATGCAGAGTGGTCTACCCGTTTCGCCAACGTATTCGTCTCCGCACACTTTACAAGAGATCAGATAGACTGTACCCGAACTCATGCAGTCACCGTCTCTACCATTGGGGCAAATTATGCAATTTTGTGTTGCACATAGACGGTCGTATAAGCGGTTACGAATTAGCTGGCGTCTTAGATTACTTAGATTCGTCTTAGATTTTGATGGGACGGGCACATTACGTTTCCATGTGAACACTGCGCGGTTGGTCTCCACATAACATATTAAGTGGAAGGCTCATAGAAAGCGGTGAGTATGCAAAGACTCTGTGTTCAATGTGATTGAAATTTTGGTTTAGCATTTTCTCTGTTTGGTTATGGAGGTGTTTGACCATGTAGATTGCAGTCAACGTGACCTTTCCAGGCTCTGAAGAAGGCGAAATCCGCCAAAACGTCAGCTTGTACGTAAATAAAGAAATAAAATAACACCTCGTGTTTGCTGAACAGAAGTAAAAAGAATTATTTCATGAATGCCGAGGTTAATAGAAAGTCGGACGTGGGAGTTCCTAATGTGAACTTTCATCAACAACAGGGGGTGTGGAACTGGAAGCTGTTACAGCCTATAATCTGTTCACCATTTGTTGACTATATGACGGAGCACAAAGGAAGAGTAGTTCAGCTCCTGAAAATGGGCAGCCAGTTCTCCGGACACTCATAACATCCTTCCAATATTGGGAAATACTTAGTACACTCGATCTATGCGCACAGAAGACTAAAACATAAAACTGGAATTGAATTAACGCAGCGATTCAGCAATCTTCTCTACGAGAAAAAACTACGTTTGTTGTTGAGACGATAAAGCACTTATTCTTCAAATCAAGAAGTGATCATCTTCAATTGAATTGAACGCTCCAGAAAACCATCTAGAAACGCATCCGTTCATGAACTTATGGTTACAAGAACGGCCCCAGAGAACAATTGGAAACTAAGCAAAACTTTCAGTTTTCATGGATCTACGGTTATACTATCACTATGTTAAGTTCAGTGCTTTAGAATGAAAGAGAAACATTCCACCTTGAATCCATGTTTCCAATTCCAAAATCGTTCTTATCCCCACGTACTGCTCTAAAATTTAAACATTATATAAGTAAGATGAAAGTGCAGTCGGCTTTATCGAATACGCTCTTGAGATGGTGGATTTCTGCTATCAAACAAATGAAAGGTGAAATTAACTGTTGTGACCTTATTCGACTATCGCATATCAGAGACTCTAGTAACAACAGTAGAACATTGAGGACCAAACGGCCGGAGACGTGATGCTTCATAACTTAGAGCCTCTGCACAACAGACATTACCGAATAGCTTACATTATACGTCATGGGCAAGACAGAAAGACCACAAAATTTAATCATCAAAGCCTTCGCGAAGATTTTAAAATGATAGGAAAGGATAAAGGTCTCAGCGTTGATCCATCCCTGAGGGATGCCCTATGCGTTCGACTTCATTAAGCATCGTTTGGAAAAGATGGAATGCATATCTGACCCTTACGATAATTGACGGTGGCTTACCGATGTATCGAGCCAGTGCTGCTATCCTCCGGAAAAGTCTGGTTCCCATTTGCCGATCCTGGAAGGATAGAAGGCTTGGTGGGCCAGGGGGCATGGGAATCGATCTCATGTGTATTGCAGGGCGCTTCCGACCATTGCGTCACACGCGCACCGTGAAGATTTTACAATGAAAAATATCATACTCATTTTCTGCCTTAAGCTAGTTAAGCGCCCGCTAATAAGTACTGGGACAACACAGGGAGCAGCGTAAACTTCTATGACGTTATATAGGGTAGCTTAACGGCTAATGAAGGACACGTGACCGTGGATTCACTTGAAAATGTTTCCTTCCTGTTACGACGATTATGCATAATCGCATAAATGAATTTGAAATTAAACGTTTCCCGACGAAAATCATGCGCATATAAAAAACGCTTAATAATCGAAGGTTTCTCATACAGGCATGGTTGCGACGATGTTATTGTTTCGCTGAGAACGCTGCTCCTACTAATATATTCACAAACAAATGTGTTTCACGCCTGCTTTGCCGTCTGTCCAGAGCACTTCTACTTTCGTAGCTTCCTTACATCTAAGTCTTTATTCTATTTTACTCTCGATCTCTCATTGTAATGCTTTTTCTCTCGTTTGCCGCCGAAGTGCTTAAAGATTAAGTGAAGAAGATCCAGACAAGGCGTATGATTTCTCACAAACTCGTAAATAGTTTCCAAAGCTCCAAATGAATTCGAGTGCTATGAGTTTCCATGTAATGATCAGTAAAATAAGGTAAACTAGACTACTTAGTTAGAGATGTAGTTCAGTATGCTCACTATGTACTCTGACTTAAAATCGTACCGTTCCAACCAAATCCCACTTACCAATTCTTTCGTCTTCGAAAAATCTTCCAGCCGCAAAACCCTATCGAAAGAGGAGCTGGGATTGGTAAAAGCATACATATGTGATATCGGACTTCATAAATAAGTAAAACAAAAAAGTGATGTATTAACTTTTATAGAAGACTCCGTTTTTCTCAAGATGCTCGCAAAATCAAAGAAAAAAATTGCTTGTCTCAGTGGGATGAACGCGCGTGCACAGCAGGAGGGAAGTGAGAGCGTTCTCAAGGAGATTACTCATGCGCTCACCAATATGTTAAACAGATAACCAAGAAAAAAGAAGTAGTATTCGAAGTTCCCAATAATACATGCTGAAAAGGGAAACATTGCAGCTAATGGTTGCATGAATTCCATTTTGATTTATATCTACTGGCCAGGAAATTATAAAGTTAAAATCAGAACAATCAATAACGAAGTTATGAAGGTGGGTTGAGGGTGGTTTTAGTGCTAAACAGAGAAAATTTTAAAAAAGCTCTTGAAGACTAATTCAAAATAACGGAGAAAACCTGGGAAGAATTTAACAATTTTTACAGCTTTCAAAATTTGTGTGGATATAAATTGGGTGAAAAAGTGTTGTTGATACACCGACTTTACTCATTCCGCAAAAAACTTTCCGCCTCTTGCAACGCAGTAATCTTTAAGGATTTCTTCTATCCTTTAAGGTTAAATCACACAGCGATTTTTAAGATCTAGTTTTCACTAAAGATAAAAGATTTTTAATTTTGAAATAAATCACAACAAACATTTAGCACTTGTCATTTTTCCAGGCATTGCACGAAGACGTTTTTACCGTTGGCGATCGTCCTGAGCCCCACATGTCTTATCGCAATCGACGAACACACGGCGGATCGCTCGAATAGTTCTTTCTATGAAACTCGTCTAGTGATGGATTCTTCTCGACGTACTCCTTTTAAATAGCTAGCGTTTCATATTACTGCTAATATCAATGAAAATGATTCGGCAAGTTGCGTCGCTTCTTTAGCGGTTCGTCTCTTGAAATCTCATTTTTACTATTTTTTATCTTCCTTGACATAAAACGTTTTCTCGCTGCTCCGAAAAACTTGTGGAAACCGACGGTCTTCTTTAACAGGTTTGATCATGAACTATCCATTTTTTGAATTCATTAAGTTGAGGCAGACTCGTCTATTGGTTTGCATTTGAGAGCATCATCAACTGTGATTGCCTTTCTACGTAATCAATTAACAATTTTGGAAATCTCGAGGAGTCTAGAAGAAGTTTTCATCATAACCGCTATTGAAGCGCTACTGCTCCAAATTAAGCGTTTTTAGTTGAAATGTAGCTCTCTAATAGACCTTTTCAGGGAGCTTAGATTAATTTGTTAAAAGTTCTCAATACGCGGAGACCATTTTCAGTTCATTCGCAAGTTGTGTGACGTCACGCAAGGAATGCAGTCATTTTCTTTTGAGTACTTTTCTACAGAACGAAAAATGAGAGGCATTTCCAATGCCGTGTGATAAACTGGTTGCCGTACTTGTTTTGGAGAAGTACACTACTAATTATGTAGAGTCAACTGTTTTGACAATTTCGAAAGGCCAAACTGTTTCTGTTTAGATGACGCTTCGTGATGATTTTCGGTAAATCAGAGTTATTTGCAAGCCTTGATGATTGTTGTTCTATGTGGGTTCTTTTAAGTATTACAAGCACTGCTAAAAACAGAAGCGTATCGTCTATCCATTCCAATAATAAAAGGTATGTGCATAGGTATAATGTTGTGATACTGGCCAAGATGTCGGAAATTAGAGGGGATGGACAAGTAATGCGTTTTAACGACGGCCAACAAATAGTAGAAGTTAGTGGCTGCGTCCCACGGGATATGAATTGCATAGCAAGAACGCCATCGACCTGAATGTCATAATTCTTCGCGAAGCTCCTAAAAAGGAAACAATATATTATGTTGGTCGAGTTCCGAGAGCGAACGGAACCTATTGGGGTCTGCAGAATGTTTGCACGCGACAAAGACAAATGGACAGTCTGCGACCCCTGCGCAATTCACTCTGAATAGCAAACCATTGTATCGCGAAAGGAGGAATATGGTAGTTTATGTGGAAACCGTCAGCAATACCAGCGCTACAGGTGGGAGTTAGCGCTAAATGATGTCATGGAATAGCAGAACAATGGTCTCTCAACGGCAGACATGTTTACGAAAATCTCTATCGGCAGACGTGTTTACGCAAGGACGCACAATTGAAATTTCAAAGATCATTCGCAAAACATAGCTTTCACGTGAGGTTGAACAGAACACAAACTCTGTCTAAACGATTCGTTTCAGTGGCAGTGCAGTTGTTCTGTATGACTAATGAAATCGACATCACTACTGGTCTGAATGGTTTCTTCGGTTATATTTTTATGTTGTGGTCAGTAATTCATAGCCGTTGATTCACGCAGAACTATCGACAGAGTGCGGCACTCAACGGCTGTCGAATTGTTGGATTACGTTGCGTTGTTGAATCACGTGTGTCAAATAAGTGACTGTTTTGTGCTTCCTTCCGTGTGCACTATCATGCCATTTCACTGTTACCGCTCTCTTCGCATGGTCAGTGTAGGATGGAAATCGTCGACGCGAACAATCCATGCTGCCACCTCGACGTATGCGTCGCCCTCACGTTAGCAGATCGGAAATCATTGCCATCGGCGATTGCGAAGCCATTTGTTTGCAATGATACACAGTACCTCAGTTTCCTACACCGTCTCGATCGCAGTTAGAGTTGCATGCCTAAATCCTGTGAAACCTCACCGACCACTTTCACTGTTCATGCAGGTTTCTATATTTTTAACTTCTCCTTCCTTTTCTATTATAAAAGAATAAAAGATAGAGCTCTCGGCGTTGATCAATCCCTAAGGGATGCGTCGTGCATTCGACTCCATTGAGCACCGTTAAAGGTAACTGAATGTGTATCTAGCTCATACATTAACTCGTTTTGGCCTACCGATGTATCGAGCCAGTGGTTCTATCCTCCCAAACAAGTCTGGTATCAATTTCTCGAGCCAAGATGGATGAAGGGGTTGGTGAGCCTGGGGCGAGGGATCGATCCCGTATGCATTGCATGGCACTGCACTACACGCATCCTTTTATAATATATCTTGTCATAATTAAAACTCTAACCATTGCCCATAACATAGCAGCTGGTAAAAATGTGAATATAATTCTGAAAATGTGGGATGAAGGGCCCCATATCATCCATCCGGGACCATGTTCTGGCATGAAATTGGCACCGAATAGGAGTGCATTA
>MQTX01000186.1:1000927-1033147 GCA_009735665.1 Angiostrongylus cantonensis | reverse complement strand
ATATGCGCACATAAACATGCGTAAACACATACAAACATTTAATTTACATACACACATACACACGTACATCATATATATATATATTTATATATTTATATACATATATATACATTATATATACATGTATATATGACATACACACAGTTACATGCAAAAATACACACGAATAGATACTAGAACCTGGAAACCAACAGTTATATGCTGTTAATTATTGAAACGAAGCCTTTTGCTCGTTTGTGAGAGAGAAGTTACATCGACAATCGCTGCTCGAATCGATTACCAAGTGAAAGTAACGGATGGCACTGCGAAAACAACATGGGACCGCTGATGGGGCAGGCGATGAGGACGAGGCCGAACGCACCTCTTCCTCCTCGGTACTGGACGAGTTCGATTCGGCTCCCGAAGCATTACAGGAACAAATTCGAGGCACTTGACTGCAGTAAGTGGCAGCCATATATTTTTGCTACTGTTAGTGCTTGAATGAGTGATGGGAATACTCGTCATGACGTCACTCTCATCGACCAACGGTTTCCAACATCGTCACTTAACACTTGATTTCGGAATTTTTTGGCTCCTGCCGATTAATGATGTAGGTCTTCCTCATGTTTTGCCATGTATATATTTATATATATATGTGTATATAAAATACCGTATCAGAAAGCATACTAGGGTTCGGCAGTGTTTTTTCCGTTCAGTGCCGTTTATTCATGATGTGAAAACCTGACTTAGTTTTTACGGAGAACACGATAACCACATACGAATCGATGATGTGAAATGTCTGCGAGAAACGACATTAGCCTTAGCCCTGGATGCTGATGTGTCTTGTTCAGTGTTAATGCATTCCTCTTTCTCGTGCTTGTCAGTTATCTTAGCCAACGTGTCCATAATCTTTCCTTCTCAACTAGAAATATATGAAAATTCTAGCATTATTCTTCCGGGAAATGATAGCAGAATATGCCGCCTATCAGCCAGAGGGTAAGTCGCTTTTTCACTTTCACTTTGCTCCTATTAGAAGCATTTTCGTTGCCTACTTGCGAATGCTGTTCTTTCTTGTGATAAAGCTTTCAGAGTAGGTCACGTAGACCGAGTTTTTTCTTAGGTTTAGCATCTGTGCTTGTTTTAGCTGCGATATACGTTGAATCAGAATCTTAAACAGTTTGTGTTTGTGTTTGACGTCATTTTAGAAACGTTCGTCTTTTTTCTGCTCGCATTTCTTCTATGCGCTATTTTAGCTAATCGGAGATGTTTCATTCCACGCGTCCCAACATTTCCAGAATCAAAATTAACTTTTCTTCATACTTACTACTTGAACGGCCTGTCCTCAATAGTTGTGCGGGTCCCAGCATATTCACCATTTTTCGGAGATTTGGTGGCTAAGCCATTGTGGTTCCCTGGAATCCAGAGGACAGCCTGGCCAAAGTGTGCCCCAGGTCGTCACCAGACAGACGACAGTGGCAGCCCTTGTGGATCAGAGGGAGGTTTGCCTCCATGCGACTTTGGTACCAGGACGGTGGTGGATCCTGGTATTGGTTTACTCTTAGCTAGGCTTCCCGATGGAAACGCCGGACTCCTTCTCAGCTTGGGAGACCCTACCGGGGGAACGAACCCCCGATGTACATCGCAGTCCGACACCCAGGAACACCTCCCAGCCACGATGAGGCGGTAAGCTGTTAGGAGGAATTAACTTTGCATTTATAATATATGTGTATATGTATGTAGAGTGCTCCCATTATTTTCTGCTCTATGACTTGATGGCTCTGCCTGCCTAGTTAATTCTTCGCTAAACATTTTCGTCGGAATCTCCAGTTCAGCGACATAAAAAGGAACAAGCTTACATACACGCGTAACATGTACAGACACAATAAACACATAGATGCATATATACACACATACACATACATACATTCAAACGCACATATACAAACACAAACAGACGTATGTATGCAAGTCGTGCGTGTACAAATAAAATATCAGTTTTCCTCTGTTGCTAATTATTTATTGGTTCTTGTCTCTATAGTGCACCGTCTGTACGACATCTCACAATTGTTCGTAACGAAGCTGCTAGTGAAGAAATGAGATGCTGAGTCACATCTAGTAACTGATAGAAGAGCGTAAATTCTGCGATTTATCTGAAAAATACCGGTTTAGATCTTGTTGTCGTCATTTCTTTGAACTATCTACCTTTCATGACGATTCTCCTAAACGAACATTGATTCTGCGAAGTAGGGTAATTGTTGTCAAAATGAAGAATATCTATGGAGTAATTGAACTCTGTTCATGGTTCTGTTCTAAACCTTAAAGTAAGAGTGTAAGTTTGCAAAGGCGTCTCAATAATGAAATGCTAGTTGGTTGTTTTGTATAAGGTATTATTCCCACATGCTTCTGTCAGGAGAATTATTCATTGAACCAGTGCTCTTTATCAAGTCCGTATTATTGATTATACTTCAACAAACGGTGTTCATTGCAATTAATCTTAACTTATATGTCTATAGTACGATTAATGTATAATTTTTTTCCCACGAATTTCCATTTTATAGGAAACTTCTAGCCGCTTTCTCACGAGGCTAGGTGATCGCTTTTGTGATAGTGGATAGAGGGTAATACGCGAAGTATGAACGCTCACACTTATTTTAAGACTTACTCCGATGCAGTAATTAGAGTCCTTGTTTTTGCTGCACTGGATCGACTCCTACCTTTTGCCTTAATCATATGTACACAAGCGTCTGTGGTTATGCTTAAATGTCTGCGTATTGTGTTCTTTTGATTTGGTCAAAAGTCTGCACTCAGTTGACCCAAAAGTGCATGGAAAACATACTAGCGACGCCTTCAACAAATATGTCCCAAATCTACTCCCAGAAAACTTGGAACGATCCTAAGCATGATGTCTAGCCGCCAGCGGCAGAACCCCGCAAGCATCTTTCTGGCGCTTTTTCGTCAAAAAGCAGCAAAAAGAATGAGGCCTCACACAAAAAATCTAATTCTTTCCGTGTCCCTTAGGGAGTAGATCCTACTGTGCAACTGGCACGACATGGACAAATGGAGACTTTATGGTTCTGGCTTGAGTCACTCGTTGATTAATCGGATTACAGCTGATACAGATTAGAGGTGGTTTCAATTTGAGAGCATGAAATAGGTCATTGTCTCTACATTACGGTAGACGTAGAACTTTTGCAAAGCAAGAATATCAACACTGTAAACTCTTTACGCACTTTCCGTCTTTTTATTTGGGTTTTTCTTTCTTGATGCTATTTTTCTTCGCTAGGCGAAAATTTCTCCTAATCGGCTTTGGTAATTTTGGGCCACTGTTCATTCGAATTCGTCCATTCACTTATTATTAACAAGTACCCTAAATTTGAAGCCCTGTCCCACTGTCTAGATTCGTCTGAATCATGATTTGCATGACAACCAAGGGTGAAAAATTAGATGACATCGTTCATCTTTACTGTTCAGAACAGGTTTTTACACTGTACGTGGAGTTGAGAGATGTTACGGGATTTTCATGACCACCATAGCGTCATTTTTTCGCTTCGGCAAGAGCATTCTTTGTATTCTATCGGAGGTCCACAAAATTTTTTCGTGAATTCTTTCACAAGCCGTTAAGTTCTCTATGATTCTGGATTTCCAAGGATTACCACCGATTCCTTCTACACTGGCATGCGATTGTTTGCTCACTAGAGTGTGGAATATGATTTAGTTAGACCTTTTTCTTGATCTATCAACTATATAACGACTAGACAGTTAAACACCTATTTGTTGTCGTTCTGGAGGAACGTTTTGTGCTCGAGTGCCTCTCGTTGCTTCTCGTTAGACACAACATTAAATGTTTCCATTCCACTGAATAAGAAACATTGAGCAATTTGATGACTCTACCGAATGGTTTCCTTTAACGTTCTGAATTTCTTTCTTGCGTTATCAATTTCACAGTACGAGTAAATGATATCTCGATTTATAGTCGTGTCTTATTTCATGTCCTTCAATAATTGTCGTTGACTGCCCAATCGGAAGAAGTGTGATACGTCTGAAACTGACACCACAGGTTTCATGTTCTTTTCTCGTTCGTACTCTGTCGCCATTCTAGTTTACCTATCGAGTTTCACATGAAAAAAGACTCCTATGTTCCATCGGGTCTGAACGACCCTCATCCTATTTTTCGAAACATACATTTTGTTTGTTAAGAGTCTGCGTTTTAATCCTTTAATGTTTAGTTCGTGCGTAAGATGTCGACGCGCGAACTAATAACTATCCAGTACTGCAAGCTATGAAAAAGTACATTGCATGGAAAAAAGACGAGATGGTACGTTTCTTTCTTTTCCATCATTACAATTCTGGCTAATAACCGAAATATGCAAACAAGTCTGCAGTAGGATTTCCAGCTAATGTGAATATTTTTTTGATTGTCTGAGTGGATGCAAATGATAGGACGTTTTCCTTTTTTTTTGCTGAAGATCTGACATTATGCAGCAGCAAGTGAATTGAATATGAAAAGTGCATGAAACGAACAAATGAATAAACATCGATTCCTGTCTTATTATACGGTACATGGCGTGATACACAAGAGTGCAATTCGTTTAACAGATAATGTGCTCGACGTGATTCACATAACGTTAACCGTTATAATGGGACGAATGTCTCGAATGTGATTCAAGCAATCGACGATGTGAATTGTTGCGATTCCTCCTGCGTTGTTGTTGTTGCTAGTTTGGAGAAACTGTGTTGTAATAATGATATGAGGTGCCAATGACAGTCCGTCCCTGATGCGATGTATTTCTCCTTCCTTCGACTCTGGCGATTTTTATCGTCATCGTGCCATGCCCGAATCGGTTGGGCTGCACTTCTGCACCGACCGCACCCCATTTGTCGTGGATGTCATGGAGGCCGGAGGTTTGCTCCTTTTGCGAGTAATCTCCATCGACTAACGACGAATGTCGAATTAACTCGAAATGATTAATCATCATTGCCGAAAACTTCCCCTAATTATCACTTAAATGTGAAATTCACTAGTCTTTCAAAAAAAAAAATTGTAGTCAGTGTCGTTATAAATTGTTCAGTTTGCACGACGTTCTCCTGAAATTTTGTCTGGCTAACGTTTCGACACCTTCGTCTTCTTCAGAGCCAGATAGATCCGCGTGGACTGTCCACAGTCGTTTGTTCTCGCGATGTTGGTCCTCGTTGTTGTCTCTGTGGGCAAATCGATTCGGATCTATCGCACTGGCGAAAACGAAGACGTCAAAGCGTTGACCGAACAAAAATTCATAACAGCCCCATGTAAGCTGAACATTCTGATAAGTTAGTAATTATTCATGCTGAGTTTGAATTATGCTTGATGCTTTTGATAAGAAAAATGTCTTCGATCACCTGCACATGTTACTGGATGCCTTGAGCATCTCTTGACTTGGATATGATTAAGTGTTCTGCAAAAAGAAAACAAAAAACTATTCATATCTTTGTACGTTCCAGCCAGCTGAAACGCATCACGAAATTCAATTTTTGTCAGTACTTTTCTCAGTGCGTAAACGGTTTCATAGTCGACTTCGCACCTCTTCATTCCTTCTTGAATGCGGCTATACTGCTTATCTTTATGACAATCATTTAATGTCAAACTTCTTCTATGTCAATGTTATTTGTAAGGTAACATTAGCTGTAGTCGATGTGATGATTGTTTCTTGTTGTGATTCCATGCAAAGCGTCAACCACCACTGTACCGTAATGGTTTCTTCTCTTCACTCGAAGCTACGTGTAGCGAAATTATTCGCAACGTGACATGCAGCTCTGTTGAACTGCACTGTTTTGAATTCGTTTGCTAGTAGGTCTTTGACACTGCAGTACAGTGCCCTCTATCGAGAAGACTTCGTTGATGACACGATAGACGTTGCTGATGGAGTCGAAGTGCGTCGCTTCGTCCTGATTCTCCTTTCACTTCGGAAGCGTTCATCCTCATACCTCGTCATTCCCTCCGCTCTTTCTTCGATATTTTCATTATCTAGCTATTCATTTTGCGTCACTGACTTGATGTACTATATTGCATTTGCTGTCCGTTTCCTCTCCAAGCAGCAGCGCTGTTCACTTCTGGGGTGCAACAAATTTAACTTGTAGTAAAGTGACATTGGTCTATTGTATCAGCCTGGGTAAACCAAATCTCAACAATCGTTTGCACTTCATCACTTCTTATCTTTTGCAAAGTTACAACGTCCGTTTTCATCTGCAAGCAACTGTAAATTTTCATAGAAAAAAACAAGCCAATGTCATAATGTGCTTGTCTCTAAGGAAATAACATTGTAAGGAAACAGGTTTTAAGAACTCGTAATTGAAAACATTCCCTAGCTATATGACTGTTATTGATTGATTTCGCTGCTGTTCCGTACCACTCTCGACGTTGGAATTCTATTTACCTAGCCGCCTCCTTGGCTACCTCATCTCATACTCATCACCACATCGAACTACGACGAGTCCATTCATCGTGAAACCTTACTATTTCTACTGTTTCTGAGCACTTTCTCAAGAGATCAATTGCTTATGCTTGAAATTTCATCATAAGAGAAAATTACTTCGTTTTGTTTGTATCAACAATCGTGATTATTTCACTTGCCATGCATGCAACACATAAGTGGACGGTGTTGATGTGCTTCGAAATCACTCGATTTATGCGTTTTGTTGGGGTGCTCTTCATCCAGACGATGCCTGGAGGCGATCTCGTCCGAGCTGAGCAGCGAGTGCTCGGAGGGGATGTTCGGAGCCGAGGACGGAGTGCGTCTTCCGACGACGTTCGCACTAGGCACAAACCGAGGTCGAGCTCACACGGCTGGCAGCTCGAGGTGATGCCGACTGCCGCGTGCTAGCTCGTCTTGCAATCAATAGCCCCTTCTGCTACGAGCGCCAGCTCCTGCCTCTTTATGGACGCACTTCTTCTCCACATTACTATTACTAATCATGTGTTGAGAATTTAACAACACCTATACACATCATGCGATCTCATGCTATGTACAACATTAATATTCACTTTTAAAATTGCTGATAATCTTCTAGTCAGAAGTGTTGTGGCCCTTCATGAACTCTCCCGAATTTTTCTTTCTCCATCGCCACACTTCTCTCGAACGTAGGAAGCTTGATGGGAAGGTAGTGATTTGCATTTATGCTTTGTTCTCTACAATTAATCGATGACTGTTCTGCAACTCGTCTCTTCACGTGTTCGTTCTTGTCTACAATCACATGTGTTAATCAGCACATCAGTTTCTGTAGTAGATCGTTCACATTTCCGGATGAAGTATAACTGTGTCTGAAGAGTGAGTGTATGCTCATGTGTGCTTTCCCACTAAAGACCAATCTGTTCAGCTTGTTAATAATTTCTCAATATCACGTGTCTAGGTTTAAATTAAAATGAAATTGCGTTGGATTTAATCTCTTATTCGTTTACGTCGACATCTACCTTACTATCAACGTGGTCGGATATTTATTGAAAGTCGTTGCAAAGTTTTGCCTGTTTAATTCGACATTCACCCTAATTTTTTTTAGGATAGTCCGGCACTGGCGTGCCCGGCCCCCCTTGTAGCGCTTGCGCCTCCTGGCGCATTCGACTGGCCAGCACTGGCCTCACCACCTTCAACTACACTCCCGACAGGGTATAGTTTTTTTCTAGGAAAACATTCACATAGTATTTACTACAATGTATTTTCTGGATTTTCTTTCAGCGCTATATTACTGAAGAATAACTCGCTTGGTTCAGTGTTTTCATTTCGATCGAATAACAGTGCTAGCGTTCTACTAATAAATAGGAAGGGGTTCCACAAAATCCTCATAATTCCATACTTGATGGATGAGGTCACAAGCATTTTAGACTAGCAAGTGTTTAGAGTGTGATGACTCTCCGATTGTTCCCAAGTCAAGTAATTTAAATAAGAATTTCAGGAATACGGGGCTCGCCTTCGTTGGTCCATCCGCGTTTTCAGTGGTGCCGCCAGCACCAGCGGTCGTGCCAACCGTTGGACCTCGCCCAAGTACCACCCCTGTTCTACCACTATATCCAAGCCTGATGTGTTTACCAGCATTGCTTGACAAACTCAGCGAATCACAGGCCATACTTCGCTCGCCCATGAGCGCAACGCCTTTTAAGCCAATACCAAACAATGAAAAGTAATATTTTTGTCCTATTTTCAGTGGTTATTTCTAAACGTATAGTGTATCTCCTTCTAGAGTGGATCTGGCGAGGTTTCGCGTAAAGGATCCAGTGGAGTGGCTAGTCGACGATGTCGTATCGTGGATGTTGGATGTCGCAAAGCGACATGGAATTCCATTTGAGGAAATGAATATGCATAGGGTATGTCTATTCACACTGCTTAATGGCTGGAATTGCAAAAAAAAAACTGCGTTCATCAAAATGTTCCTAGACGCACAAAGTTTTAAACACTGCAGCCATTTTCTTCCGCCATTTAGTCATCATCTCGATGGCGAAAAAAAAACCAAACAGTCTTATTCTGCTTGAGGCCAGTCGTATTTAGTCATTCACGGAAAGGGAAGACAGCAGCAGTCTTTTTAGGAGAAAAACATTTGAATGTCACACATTATGGGTGTTGCTTGTTGGTATTGATCAAAACCACAAAGAAGGCCGAAAAAGCTCGATATCTTTACAGTTTGCAAATCTCACTGGTCAGCAAATGATCGCCATGACTGAGCAGAATTTCATAGAACGAGATCCTATTTGGGGGCCGCTGATATACAACGAACTCCGAAAGAACCTCTCTGGCAAGTTATTTCTTCGTAGTGAGGTTGAAGACGTTTCAATCAATTGCTTTAGAAGATACTTCCGTGATCGACGAAATCATGAAGAAGTACAATACCGATGAGGAAACGGTAGCAGGAACAAGTGTCGGTCCATCGACGTCGTTTGATATTCCCAAAACTCATCTTGGTGCAGCAGCGCCATCTCCTATAGTGCCACAATTCCAGTCTCTAACCCAAACTTTAAATCAGACCCTAAATCAGACACTGAACCATAGTATTCAACTTAATTCTAATCTCTCACAAAACTTGCAGCAGACTCTCAATCATTCACTAGCAACGAGTTTGGCTGCCGGATTATCATCAGGTATATTTTGTTCACTTTTCTATAACATCCGGTGTTTGCTTGACTCAAAATTGACTGTTATAGCTATTGCGCTTTAGGATTGAGTCCGGTGAACCTTGGACTTGTACATAATGGTCTGAATCCCAGTTCTCCACTGATTGGTAACCAGCTACAATCGAAGATTTCCCCACTTCCGAGTGATGTGACATCGTATAGTGCTGCCAGTGCTGGCAGTGCTGCTCCGCCTTCAGAGTTTGAAGGTTTGTCATCTACCTTTTTACCTTTTGCTTTTTATATTGGTTATAGCATTAGCTGGGTGTAATTCTGTGTTCGATTTTGTATTTAAGCAGCAGTAACCAATTAGTAATACACTTAGTGATAATTGTAGTAGAGAAATGAATTGAGTTATCAGGCTGAAACTGATCGCTACTAAGTCTACTTGTTGATAGAGTAATATTCCTTTCAAGTAAAATTTTAAATTTATGTGTTGATTCCATTAACGGTCATACTCATAACTCAGTAGTACTTCTCCGATACATTTGTGACCAGCGTTCTTTGAGCGTTTTGGCAACCAACTTACTGTTTAGCTAAGCTGTTATGTAGAGTTTTGTAATTGCTTTGAGAAGATGATTCTTAAGAAATATTGCTGCTTTTACGACTTTTTTTCAGTGCTTCATAGTTGTCAATTGTTGCAAGATGAAATATGCAGTTTTCAATTGCTTATTTAAGGATCTGAGGAGCGTAGAAGCATTGTCGATTCAAAAACTCGAAAAAATCGGGAGGGAAAAGCAAGGAAACGCTCTCAGCACACCAAGGGCAACAAATTGTGGGAGTTCATTCGGGACGCGTTGAAGGATCCAATCACATGTCCGTCAATTGTTAGGTACAGCTATGATCTCGATTGCCTTTTGCCTCTTTGGTTCAGTCGTCATAAGATGGCTTTAGGTGGGAGGACCCTATCGAGGGAGTGTTTCGAATAGTGGAGTCTGAGAAATTAGCTCGGCTATGGGGCGAAAGGAAAAACAACACGAAGATGACTTACGAGAAGCTAAGTAGAGCGATGAGGTATATATTCTTTAGTGCTGAGTTGTTTCTTCTATAGCGAAGATATTTGTTATCCAGTTTATAACGAAGAAGTTTTCGTTTTTTATTTTTGTTTTTCATGATGACAAATCCACATTTTCTTTACGACGTCTCAGTCTGATCCAGCTTGGCAGATTCTATCTGTTCATTTGCCATTTAGGAGCAGTTAAGTTGTCACCCACTACCTCTTTCCTCTCCCGAACATTATTGTTGGGTTCCATCGATTTCGATCTTAATGTCACTGAAGGGTTCCTCAAAACCAAATATGCCAACTATTTTTGAGACGCATATTGCATGACCTATTCACCATTGTTGCAGCTGTTTTATCCCAACTGCATGCGTATTCCTATATTAACTAACTGTGGCTTTTTAAAAAATTTCTTTTTTGTTTCACTTCCCATTCTAGACTCATTGTCTACATCTGTCGTTTTTTTGCTCGAAAACTTGCATTGACCCAAAAACCTGTTTAGAACCTACTACGAGAAACAAATACTTGTACCAGTGCCAAAGACTGGTCTTTATCCAAAGAAACTCGTATACAAGTTTGGACCGGGCGCTCACGGTTGGGACAACATTAAAGAAGAACTTCTCTAGGTATGTCTAATATCGTTTAACTGCATGCAATTGATATTTACATCAATGTGACTGAGGAATCAAATGTTGTCTATTCGGCAAGCAGTGTTGGACATTGTGGGTAGCTGGTTTATGTTAGCCGTGTATTGACCAGTGTGGTCTCCTGCAGCACCAACTACGCATTCCACACACTGCTCTCTCTCTCTCTCCCTCCATTCCTCCATCTCTTTCTTCCTCCTTCACCCTCTCACTCTCTAGCATGTGTCCCGCCTTTGGTTTTTGGTCGCTTAATAAAACGGAAATTTTCTGTATTTTTTAAATGAAACGTTTTGATCGTATCTGGGAGGAATAGTTTTTGACAGTTTCTATCAATTACGGTGATTAAGTTTATGTACTTACTAAGGCGAGGTTTGCTCATGGGATAAGGAGATCACTGCTTAGTACGAGCACTTTTTCAACAGTGTTTAGCCTTCCCCATTCATGTGTTATCGGTTCTGCGTTATAACAAGTGGTAACTTTTTACTAGAAAATTATGTCAATGTTTGACTGCAGCACAGCTCACGTCATGGTTACCACTCTTGGTTTTCAAGAATACGGTCAGCTGGAATGATAACAGTTATGAGGACTGTACTGTGCTCAGACTACAAAAATTTTTAAAAACTATTTTATTTAGGTATTATTATATCACGAAGATTTTGCTGCCTGTATGTGGTCGACGCCTTGTATACAAGTTTGGACCCTCAGCACGTGCTTGGTCCTCTCAAGCTAGCTCTCGCGCTGACATTGTTTCCGAGCAAATATCATGTAATAGTGATGAGGATGACGTCGCAGGTGTCGAAAACATGCTATAATCCACTCTATTCAATGAAGGGCATCCCATCAAGTACCGTGAACCTCCGGTTTAGTCTTGTTGATCTCACCCAACTGTCTGCCGATGTGTTTGTCTCATCACGGATATGCAGCAATGTCCGATTCGTAGATTCTACCTAATTATAGGTCTGATTTGTAAAACTACTGCGATGGCTTATTTTTACACTTTTCTATCATTGTGCAATGTTGTTAACAGGGTAACTTTTTGATGCACAATCGTTTAATATCGGCCCTTTCAAATTTCGGTTAATTCTATCAGAATTCGGCTATTTCTAGTACATCTTTAAGATTGAAATAGCTTTAATGATTTCCGTACTGTTAAGAGGATTTAAACCTATGTATGAGTTGTGGTACACAAAGTGAATAATTGTTTTCTGCATGGCAATTTGCCCTATATTCAATTCCGTCATTCCACTAGGGTTAATTTCTTCTTGAAGATGTACATTTTGTTGACTATGTAGTTTGCTTCGTTAACCAGTTGTTCGGGTTTTTGTATAAATTTTCCTTCTTTTAGAGAAGACGAGTGATGTGCTGAATGATAATTCATCCCTTGGAGATACGTCATACATTCGACGTTATAAAGCATCGTCCGTCACAGCTGATTGAATACCTATCTGACCCCCTGTATGATGACTTTTTAACTATTATATCACCATACAAATTTCCTCACTTAACAGTGGTAGCTGCATTGCACCGTAATATTTCTTGGACCACATATAATGCAGTGGCTAAAAAAGGTGAACTGCAGTCCACACATGGTCGTTGTTTCACCGAGGCAGCCGCTCACCTATCTCTTCGTTTTGTGCAGACTGATGGCAGGCATACATAGGAAAAGATCTCTCTAATCTCACAAAGGTCGACAACTGCCTGTGGTGAAGAAATGACAGTGCTCTATCAGAACTATTCTAGGATAAATCAACTGATCCCACCCTCATATCCGAACGATTCTTGGGAGTCGAGTGCGAGTCAATGCATTAGAATAGAAGAAGTGATTGTATCCGCGCATTATGTGGTGATCGCCTTATAAAAGAATGGCTGTTCCTACCCGTCTTATTATTGAAAAATACGAAGAAACGTAATGTGAGCTATCGCAGGAGAAAACCTACGTGGTATGCTTATAGAAATGAGCCTACAACGCCATATTTGACGGGAACATCTAGTTCCTCATTTTTTGAATGCTGAGTCTTTTTCACTAAAGATGGTTCTTAGACTTAGAACCAACAATTCGGTAAGTCGGCTTATTTCTTTTTTGGCTTAGTGCAGAACTAGATATTTCGTAGCATCATGAAACGTGCAACTCCTTCTATTTCCAACTCATGTGAGGAAGTGAGTTATAGTAGTACTCTACCTTTCAAGATTGCATTGGGATTAGGAAGGCCAGGAATTAAAAACACTTCCAATTTCGATTTGATATCTTAACTTCTAATAAGTAATGAGATCAAACTAAATGAGTTCCCCAACGGCTTAAAGCCTTGTTGGACAGTTGTTGTGGGTGTCGGAATGCAATCTACAACAGGTATTCCTTCTGCGACAGGGTCACCAAAACAGATATATTTCTACATTCCTTTATTGTCTAGCCATGGCAAACTGCTCTTCGACGCGTAATGCCGGGTGAGCACCTTGGTGACCTTGGAAAGTCTTGAACTTGGTTTTTCGCCATTTAAAGGGAAGAAAATATGGCAATTATAATCACAGTTTTAACTTATTGTTTACGTGATTGTTGATGGCAAAAGATCGAGCGTTACTCCCCGGAAACGACAACAGCGCGTTCGTTCCTCACCGTAGACACCTGCGGTCCGGAGTTTTGCAAATATCTCAGCATCGCTGAAGTTTATTTCGCAATATATACCCTGCCATTAAAATGGAAAGGCAGCAAACAATAAGTTAAAATCTATTAGTAATATTAGAGCCCCCATAACCAAGAGTTAGCTCAGTTCGAACAACATGTCTAAAAGATACTTGACCACCGAGTGACACTATCACAAATTCACAGGAGGTATACATTTGTTTATCACGCGCTTAAAAAACAACCATATACATGAGACCTCTGGAAGATTAAGAGCTACACGGCGACGAAGCTACGCTTTAACCTTTTCCGTTTTAGAGCCCGAAACTTTTGGATTTCTGGTTTTCGGCTTGGCAGCTTTGCTGACGGACTTTTTAAAAGTTTTAGTTTTGGGCACCTCGGTCTTTTTTGGACTCTTGGCCTTCTTTTCCGTTTTAGGCTTCTTTCGTTGCAGGTTTGGAAGACTTGTGATTTTGGCTGCCGGTTTCGTGCTAAGATGCTGAAAACCAGGTCTCTACTACTACACGACCTGAAGAATGCGGAACAAAATACGCAGAACGCCCAGCACTCATCTTTTTGACTGCGGGAGCACACTTCTTCTCACCAAGCCTGAAACTTCCAGATGCCCCGTTCCCTTTAACCTGCTTCAGTTCACCTTTTACGATAGCCTTCTTAAGCGCAATGCGGAGCTGATAGTTGATCTACAACAAACCACTTTGCAAAGAGTTAAAACGAAATCACCTGCCAATATTGGTAGTAAATTCACTTTAGTAACATTATCACCAAGCTTGTAGTGCGACAACATGAACCTCAGGATAGCGGCCTCCTCGACATATGTCACAATGTTGGGACCCAGAATCGTTTTATTGCGTTCGCCGTTGTCAGACGTGTACTGCAATGATATAATAGACGTGCAACGTTTACAATAAATTCGGCTAATCTCGTTTTTCCACGGATCTCCTTCATGTGAGGAATCTCGAGCCGGTTAGCCGCGAGGCTACGTGATGCGCTCCCAGGTGGCGGATAGGGGGTTTACCTTTGGTTTACCTTTTACCTCCAAAAGCGACCTTCGCTTCCCTGAGACGCAGATGGATCCAGAGGATGGACTCCCTGTTTCTGCTTTGCCGATTTGGCACATATTTTTTGTATTTGCTAGGTGTATTCATCCATGCGTGTGTGAACGCGTTCTCGCTTTATGCGGATCGTATTCTACGAGTCAATTCGGCCAAAAGCCTGCAACCAAGTGAAAGGGAAGTATATGGGAGACGGTTAGGAGTCGCCTCCAACAAATAAGCTCCATGTCCACTCTGGGAGAGCCTAGCAAGCTACCCATGAGTATACCCAGCCCTCATGTTCAGAGCCCAGCAAACTATACGTGGGTATCAAGACGCTAGACACAGTAAAAAAAACGGGCCTCATTCCCCTGACACCGAACGAGCCCCCAATTTCGCAGCGTTTGGTAGGACGAATACGGAGAGGCTGCTAAAATCACGAAGAACTATGGTGACGATCTGTACCTACAATGCACGTACACTTGCATCTGTGGCCTCGATAGAAGACTTACTCATGCAAGCAAGAATGATAAGGTACGACGTCATCGGCCTGGGCGAGACGAGACGACGCCACCTTTTCAACGCCGTCTGTGACACTGGAGAAGAACTGTTCCTCGGAACATGCGACAGTAGAGGAGTAGGCGGTGCCATGAACATCGATTCATTCGAACAGCTTACAACCCGAATCGGAAGTTTACGATTGAAAAGATGTGGATCAATACCGGCTTTCACAATCTTCATCAATTACGCGAGAACATCAAACTATGACGAAGAAGAAGTCGAAGCGTTCTGGATGGACTTGGAGAAGTTCTACATAGAAGACCATACATTCTTCAAGGTCATCATTGGAGATTTCAATGACAAGATCGGACCAAGAAGATCGTCTGTGGAACGTCACATTGGGACCCACGGATTAGAATGGAACAAACAGGGTGAGCGGCTCTTTAAGTTTATCATGGCGACGAAGACCATCCATGGTAAATCGCAATTCTAGAAGCCCCACCCTCAACGCTGGACGTGGGAATCTCCTAATGGAGAGAACTACAACGAAATAGACCGCACCATAGTAAATAGAAGGTTTTGCCTAGCCGCTGTCGCTGTTTTCCCAAAATTCTACATGGGATCAGACCACTGTTCCTTCGTGCAAGATTTTATTTCTCACGGAAAGGACAAAAAGCCGCTAAATTCAAAAACCGAAGTCCAAGAACCACCACAAACTGAGGCTTATTCAACTCATTGGCCGGCTGTTGGGAAGATGCCGTTGTCGACAACATCGACGAGGAGTATGATCGGCTCATTGAACATCTTCACGTTAGCGCCATGAAAGCTGAGAGTTCGAAGGTCACCAAGAGACGTCTGTATCCAGAAACTCTGGACCTGATACGCCAGCGAGGAATCGCACGAGCTGCGGGCAACCGCGAACTAACGTTCGAGCTTGCGAAACAGTGCAGACAGGCGATAAAAGTTCCTAAAGAGAGAAGAGCAGCAGTAATGGTCGAAGCTGCAGAGGATGGCAAAAGCGTTCGCAAAGCCCGCCGAAGCTTCGCCAATTACAAGAACAAGATTATTGCACTCCGACGCCCAGACGGAACAGTAACAGCGTCCAAAAAGGCAATGGAGAAAATCATCCACGATTACTACTCAGATCTCTTCGATAGCCACGTCCACCTTTCGTCATATGAAATAAAGGAGGATGGATGTGTTGTACCACCGGTTCTCCCTTCCGAAATCCAGCCAGCCATTTCGTCGGTGAAAAATTGAACAGGACCAGCTCCGGACAGGATAGATCAGAACATCTGAAGAAGCTTCCGCCAGTCCTCGTAAATACACTGACTCGGGTCTTTACACGTATCCTGCCTGAATGCAAAGTCATTATTCAGTGGAAGACCGTGCTGTTGTTCAAGAAGGGCGACCTACACGATTTCGGCAACTATCGCCCAATCAGCTTGTTGTCTGGCGTCTACAAACTTTTCACCCCAGTCATCTTAAACAGGATTGACAGAACACTGAACGAAGGACAGCCATGTGAGCAAGCAGAGTTTCGAAAAGAATTTAGTACGATGTACCACAATAACACAATGACAAAGCTCATTGAAGTATCGCGAGAGTACAAAAGACCGCTCTGTCTGACTTTTATCGACCTAGAGAAGACCTTTGATTCAACTGAGATAGAAGCAGTCATGGAAGCCCTTCTTAGTCAAGGAGTCCCTACTCAGTACGTAAAGATTCTTCGTGAGCTGAACAAAAATTTCACAACCAAGATTTCACCATTCTACAACGATATTAACGTTGACGTCAATAGAGGAGTTAGGCAGGGTGATACAATCTCGCCAAAATTATTTACCGCCACCCTCCAGAGCGTCATGCGAACATTGGAATGGGATAATATGGGAGTGAAAATCGATGGTCGGCGGTTACATCACCTTCGCTTTGCTGATTACATCGTCCTTATAACACCAGACACTATCTAAGCGGAATGTATGCTTGCGGACTTTGATAAAGCATGTGGAAAGATTGGTCTTCAGCTAAATCTCAAGAAAACTATGTTCATGAAGAATGGATTGGTTTCATTTGCCCCATTTACGCCTAACGGAACGAATATCTCTGAATGCTCCAGCTATGTCCATCTAGGTCCTGAAATCAATATGATGAGCGACTTAGCTCCAGAGGTGAGCAGAAGGAAACGATCGGCTTGGGGAGCTTTCAAGAGCATCGAGGATGTAGCGAAGAGAACAAAAAACACCCGACTCCGTACCCATCTTTTCGACTCAGCGATTCTTCCTTCCCTAACGTATGCGTCAGGACCATGGGGAAGCAGGATGAAAGATCACTCAGCGTTATCGAAAAGACGATGCTAGGAGAATCCTGTTTGATACAAGTAAAGGATGGGATCCGAAACTTCGACCTGCGTCAACGATCGAAAATCAAAGATGCCATTCTATACGCCAAACAGTCGACGATAAGATGGGTCGGACACGTAATGCGTATGAGTGATAACCGATGGACAAGAGCCGTTAGTTACTTTACTCCTCGGGATGTCAGACGTACTGCAGGAGGACCACCGACCCGATGGTCAGAGTTCTTCACGAAGAGCCTAGAAGAAAGATATGATGCTCATCGAATCCCTAGAGCGAGTAGAACGCGCTGAGCTACTCTTGCACGCGACAGAGAAAAATAGATTTACTGGCGCCCGGTCGACTCATTCGACGATCAGCGGGGCTACAGGTGATGCAGGTGAAGATTGCTGCTACTTGTTCAGTCACCGAACGTTTAGTTAGTGTTGATTTATATGGATATTTGCTTGAGATAAGTAATTTATCGCTTTCGGAATTCCTTGCTGTTCCTAGAACCTTTTGTTGAGTGCTTGATGCCGTATTTTGAGGGCATTTGTCGAATCAGCTGTTGGCTGGTGGACATAAATCCCCGTAAGTTCAAGCCGAAATATTTGAAAACTACCTTGATTGCTTATATTTGTCTACGGCCTCCTCTAAGAATATACTTGTGATAATAGCGCAATCGGCCCACTTATTATTTCGGAGCTCTTGGACCAGTTTTGTATTAGGCACTTGGGTTTCTAAGTGATGTTTAATTGTTCCTGTTAGCAGGAATGGTGCATAATTGAGGTAAAAGGTTACGCGCGTAGATCTGTATGTAACCATGTTGTTTGGTTCTCAGGACTGTGAGTTGTCTTGAATTCATTTAAACCATATACCATCTCTATCTTGTTCGCGCAATCGTATTTGCAAGAACGCTTTTTCAAAGTCCCTAATTACTATTAAATATTTCCCATTTGGAAACGAAGCGGAATATCACATGTTCCAGGAAGAAAGACTGGTCCTTGATGGAGGACGTTTAGTGATGGTGGTAGCACTGGATGCGTGGGTGCCTCGTAAACGATTCGTGATTTTGTGGTTTCCTTATGTGGACTGACTACGGCGTGGTGCGGAATATTATGAAAAATTTTGCCTTGTTGGCTTATTGATCTATCGACTTTCTTAGTAATGTTTTCATTTAGTTGTTGTATGATGGCTCCCCTATATTTAAGAAGCACAGGAGGGTTTTTTGGAAGTGTGGCAGTTGTTGCCATCTTTTGCCATCTTTTTCCAATTGTCACATCTTTGTTCTCAGGTAGTGTGGTTGAATTGTCTTTCCATGGAAGTCGCACGTAACAACGATCTTCACGTCTCCGTTTCTCTTCAACGAGCAAACGCGAGGTTGGTATTGTAGCACTTATTAGCGCACAATGGTCGGTTAGACGCGAAACAACGTGGCTCGTCCTCAAATTGTGGACGCGGACCAAAAGCGGCCATTACTTCCCTGAGGCGCAGATGGACCCAGGAGATGGCCTCTTTGTTTCTGCTGAGCCGATTTTGCACAAATCTTTTGAATTTACGTGGGCGTACATATGCATGCATGCGTGCGCATGTTCTCGCTTATGCGGATTGTATTCGAGTCAATCCGGCGAGAAGCGGGCAATCAAGTAACAGCGAAGTATAGGGGAGGCGGTTATAAGTCATCTCCAAGAAACCAGCTCACCGTCAAATCTGGGAGACGTTCTCGAGCTGGGTCAGACCAGAATACGACCTCCATTCAAGGCCGTCTACGACATTATAGAAGAATTGTCCGTCGGATCATGCGGAAGTAAGGGAGGAAGAAGTAGAGGCGTAGGCGGTGTCGGTGTTCTCGTCAACAGAATTTTGGCCATAAACATCGATTATTTCGAACAACTAACAATCCCAATCGTACGTTTGCGACTGAAGAAATATAGATCAACACCGGCTTTGACAATCTTCGTCGTTTACGCGCCAACATCAAACTATGACGAAGAAGGAGTCGAAGCGTTCTACATGGACTTGGAGAGGTTCTACAGAGAAGACCATACATTCTTCAAGGTCATCACTGGAGATTTCAATGCCAAGATCGGACCAAGAAGATCGTCTGAGGAACGTCACATTGGAACCCACGGATTAGAATGGAACGAACAAGGTGAGCGGCTCTCTGAGTTTATCATGGCGACCAAAACCATCCATGGTAACTCGCAATTCCAGAAGCCACACTATTAACGATGGACATGAAAGTCTCCCAATGTAGAGTACCATAACGATATATACCATATCGTAGCAAATCAAAAGTTTTCCAAGCCCCTGTCCGTGTTGTCCCAAAATTTTACACTGGATCAGATCAACGCCACCTTAATGCATGATTTCATTTCTCGCAAGGAGGAACAGCCATTAAACTCAAAAAAAATCAAGCAACAAAACAACTATAATCTGAGATGTGTTCAGTTTATATGTCAACTCGTATTTTTTCTTGATGAGCTTACACGAGGTTGATAATAATCTTTATTATCGGCTAACGTTTCGACGTCTTCGTCTTCATCGTATTGATTAAGCACACCGAGGTTCAAGGAAAGTCGGTTTCGAAGCGTATATGTCAACTGTTGGGAGGATAGCGTTCTTGACAACATCGACGAAGAATACGATCGGTTCATTCAGCATCTTCACGTTGGCGCTGTGAAAGCTGAGAACCCGAAAGTTATAAATAGACGTCTGTCCCAAGAAACAATCGAGGTGATACCCAGCGTGAAATTGCACGAGCTGCAGGCAATCGCGAAGTAACGTCTGAACTTGCAAAACAATGCAGACAGGCGATGAAAGTGAGAAGAGCAGTAGTGAGGGTCGAAGCTGCAGAGGCTAGGGAAAGTATTCGCAAAGCCCACCGAAGCTTCGCCAATTGCAGGGCCAAGATGATTGCACTCCGACGCCCAGACGGAACAATAACACCGTCTAGAAAGGCAATGGAGAAAATCATTCACTAGTACTACTCTCCGATAGCCACGTGCATCTCCTGTCATATGAAATAAAAGAGGATGGATATGTTGTACCACCGGTTCTCCTTTCCGAAATCCGACATGCCATTTCGTCGGTGAAAAAGCGAACAGCTCCAGATACGGACAGGATAATTTCTGAATACCTGAGGAACCTTCCACCAGTTCTCATAAACACACTGGCTTGGCTCTTTACACGTTGCGTGTATGAATGCATGGATCCTACTCATTGGAAGACTAGCAAGACCTTGCTCAAGAAGGACGACCTGCACTATCGGCAGCTGTCTCCCAATCTACTTACTGTCTGTCGTATACAAACTTTACACTGTGGTCATCATAAACTGATAGATCACTGGACCATGGACAGCCATGTGAGCAAGCAGGGTTTCGAAAAGGATTCAGTACGGCGAACCACATCCACACGATAGCGAGACCTATTTGAGGTACTGCGAGAGTGTAAAAGACCTGTGTCTCACTTTCATCGATTTACAGAAGGCCTTTGATTCAAATGAGATAGAAGCTGTCATGGAAGCCCTTAGTAGTCAAGGAGTCGCTACTCAGTAGATGAAACATCTTGATGGCTGTGTGGAAATATCACAAAAAAATTACTCCATTCTGCAGCGGCATTATCATCGATGTCAAAAAAGAGTTGTGGAAGGCGGTATTATCTCGCCAAAATTATTTACCATTACCCCCGATAAAGTCTTGAGAACACTTAAATGGGACAGCACGGGAATGAATACCGATGGACGGCAACTATAGCATCTTCGACCTACGGAACGAATGCTTGTTGACTTTTATAAAGCCTGCGGAAGGATTGGTTTTCGATCAATTCCGTAAAAACGATGTTCATGAGAAACGGGTTGGTTAGCATACCCCCATTCACGCCTAATGAAATGAACATCTGCGAATGCCCAATTACTTCTATCATGAACTTCTATCATGATTCAGATCAAGATTTGAGCAGGAGGAATCGAGTGGCTTTCAAGATCATCAAGAATGCAGTGAAGAGAAAAATGAACGATCAACTCAGTACTCACTTTCTCGACTCCACGATTCTTCCTACCTCAGCGTATGGTCAGAAACATAGCCGTTGAGCAAAATCAGGATGGAAAGGCAGTCAGCCTTACTGGACATGAAGTTGAAACTACGATGCTAGGGGGATACAGTTGTCCTCATTTAACTGTCACCAGACTAGCCATAAACTGTCAAGGTGCTTCACTTAGAAAAAATCTAGGATTCCAACCATCACAAAGTGCTGTATCGTTGTCTTTCTAGCCTACGTCAGCGTGTCATTAATTAGACACTAGCAAAATTCTACAATGTCGTACTGCCTTCACATTACTCTCCATTTCAGTCGCCTATTCTGCAGCCATTCATTAGAGAAATTCACAGATTTTATCAAAATGAAAAACTCTTTCAAGAAGTGTTAACGTAATACATCAACAAATTCGCTCTGTGATTACAACACGAATTGTAAATAAAACGAATCACACATGGAACATGTTAATTTTTCACAGTAAATCTGTATCACATTGAAAAATCCCGTGACAGTGGTTTAACATTCACAGAAAACACCGAAAACGACACGATTCGTCAGTCTTGCAGGAATCATGACAAGAACTGCAGAAAGCGAAAATTAACATATAATCTCTGCACACTATATAACAAAGTTATGATAGAATATCTTTTGAGGCTATAATACACGAAAAGACAAATCAATCGTTAGAATCCAGAACCACTTACTTAAAAAAGTGTCTCGCACACATAATGCAAGCAAGATTCGTGAAGACAATGAGGAACATAAACGCCCTAAAGGGAATTTTAACAGTGAATGTTAAAACAAAAAACGCTCAATAACGGAAATTAACATACTATTCAAGAAGAAACGATGAAATAAAAGCTAGTGTGAGCAAAACTGGACGAACTAAGTAGGATGAGAATTAAGTGAATGAATGAAGAGAACAACCAACATAAGCTATCATCATAAAAACAAGGAAACTAATTTATTGTTGTAAGTACAACAATCTTTTGTTCAAAACCTGAGGAAAGATGAGATAAGCTTGAAGAGATAGGCTTATCCTGTGTGATGATTATAAATTGAGATTTCGTTGAGAAGCACATCGTTCTAGCAATCGTTTCAAGTCACGCATCTCCTGGTCGGACATCGTAAGGAGGCTACTGCAATCATTATTACATTTTCAATGCAAACCGCCTCATCATATCTTCCACCAACTTTTCATACACCCTATCCTTCTCTTTCTGAAAACTGAAGGGAAGAACTCTGTAGTACTGGTCTTCAATTTACAATGAAAATATTAAACACTAGAATCAAGCTCATCAAAGAAAGAATACATATTAAACACTATTTTTCGACTTGATTTATTCAGAACAAAATTCTGGTTGATGATATATTCACCCACAATACCAAGGCCGGTATTTCAATAAAGGACGAGTGCTGAAAGCAATTCTTCTAAAAATAAAACGGTTGCGACACAAAAAAGTTGACCACGGAATTTTTGAAGTGGTCGCTATCGCACATGCGGGTCAACATTGTAACGTAGGACGAGTGCTGTCATACAAGCATGTGCGATAGCGACCACTCCGGTCAGTGGAGAGCTTGTGAAGAGGTGGCCGTCGATCATGTTGTTCAGTTCTTGGAACTAAAAGATCACTAGTTACGCCCCAGGAAGGGCTGCACCAGGTAGCAGGTCTGTGGATGGAGTGCTGGATGAGTTAGTGGGTTCTTATTGTTGACGAGACAGGTGTGGTTTGATCGTATCGGATCCAGCTCATCTCCATCCACGTCATTCGCTTGAAAGCCTTGTTGGTGCAGGGAACAGATATAGATTCAGATTTTGTTACGAGCAAGTTGTGCATGGTTGGTGAGAAAGTGCGACATCCGTTCGTACCTCTTTACGGTAGCTCACAAAGTGTAGGTATTTGTCAACGGGTGACATCGGAGAAGCACCACAAGTTTCCAGTGGCAAGTTTAGCTCAAGTGCTTCTCGTTTTCTTAAAAGGTCATCAGTGGTCCAGAAAAAGTACAGCCTCGCATTTCACGTCACAGTTGTAAAACCACTTGCATTTGAAGCACACCGTCGATTTCTTTGTGTTAGTGAGTACTAGTGTGATGTTGATTTTCTCACCAATCAGCGTGCTGGTGCGGAAAGTGTTGTGGAGTTACATTCGGCACTCCGTAGGTGATCGCTGCTATAGAATATTCCAAAATATTCTCCAACAAGCTAGAAGCCGGTTTCAAAACGTATTGCAAACAAAAATCGATAAATGACTATTTTGGCATCTGGTAGTTGTGGCAATTTATTCTTGATAACACTCACCTCTCTATAGCCTGCCTGCGAACCTGCTCAACA
This sequence comes from Angiostrongylus cantonensis, assembly GCA_009735665.1. NCBI lineage: Eukaryota > Metazoa > Nematoda > Chromadorea > Rhabditida > Metastrongylidae > Angiostrongylus > Angiostrongylus cantonensis. The sequence continues at coordinate 1,009,524 of MQTX01000186.1, read as the reverse complement.
TGCCGTTTGAACACTCCGGAAGTGACAAACTGCTTAAGATAGAACATTTGTTCAGATAGCTGAAGAGATGATACTCCTTGATGGTAGTCCTCAAATCGTACCATAACCCACTTGTAGGCCTCTTGGCGGGTTACCTTTCGGTCCGCTTCCTTAAGATATCTGAAGAACAGGGTGATGAAAAACAATAATAAATAACAATGTACAATAAACTACATGCAATTGGTTGTAAAATGTAACATTTTCTCATCCAATGCTATAAACTGGTTCTGGTTTCTAAAAATATGAAGTGGATAGAACCCATAACAGCTGAATACTATGGACATTCATATGTATTCGTATTTTAAGAAATAATAGAAATAATTGAAATACCACCGAATACTTTTCGTCGTCAATTAGTTCGTAACCGCTTGTATGACCGTCTATGTGAAACAGCCAACTGCGTAATTTGCCCTCACGCCAGGGACGGTGATTGCATGAGTTCAGGTACGATATACCTGATCTCTTGCAAGGATTGCGGAGATGAATATATTGGCGAAACGGGCAGACCCTTGTGTATCCGTATAAAAGAACACCTAGATGGCAAACGAAAAGTAAGACAAAGTACACCACTAGGCACGCATAGGATACAAAAGCATAGCGGAAACGATTTTGAAGTTAAAGTCAATATCCTCGCACAGGAAACTAAGACACCAACGCGCAAACTTTTAGAGGCTTTTTGGATAAATGCCAAAAATCCGGCAATGAATAGCAGGGAGGAATGCCCAGAGGTTACACGCGACCTGGCCCCGTATCTATATATCAATTTCTGATGTGGGGTGGCGCAGTCATCAACCATATGCGACTATAATCAGCTGTTCTAACCTTCCTCATTGGAAGTCATGTAAAAAAGCGGTGAGTTTTTCGAGAAGCTGTTGATCATGTGATTGCCATGAAGTTTTTCGTCTTACTGTAAGTGTTCTAATTTAAACGAGTACCGAGATGAAGCTTGAATAAATGGCTTTTTATCTCTGATGCGCCAAGTAGATTTACATCCTCCATGCAGATCAAGTCATACAACACATATTTACTGTACGCCTTTCTACTCCGCATTTAGAATTTGCCAAAAAAATCTGCCAAAAGCATAAAAGTGACTGGGAAGTATATGACATAATAATTCGGTGCGATCTTCAACAAACAAATCGTACATATAAACCAGTTATGTGTGAAAACACCATCCACCAATTCCCGAAACTTTAACAGATTTGCTACTTTCTTATACCCTCTTGATAAATTGGAAAACAAAGGATGTAATAGTTTAACGATAGCGAAAGCAGCCAGTGGAAACTTTGCTGGTTCCGATGTGCACTGGAAGAAATCCAGAAATGTTTCTTAATTGCTACCATAAGAATATCATGAATCACCATTAGTTCTCACCAAAGACAACGAACTAATTCAATACCAGCAAGTATTCGAGTCAACTTCAAAATGATTCTATGTAAATCCTTTCGTCTCAGAATCCCTCTGCAAAATTCCACGTTTCTAAAAAAAATTCCACCTTCCACAGAAACTCCATTTACTACATTATCGAAAGTTTTAACCATTTCTTCCAGGATCCGATTTCAGACATTTGGAATTACTTCCTAAAACCTTCGCCGTGGCACGCAGACCAAATCTGCCAAATCGGTCTTCTTTCATCATAAACAAGGAAATTCGTCCGATAAGGGTCTTCTTCATATGCAGAATTACAAGTAACACAGTATTACAGTACGATAACATAGCTAGAAAATAGTCTACGATAACATAGCCAAAAACAATCCACAAACAAGTGAAAGTATGCTACAAGCTTTTCTAGTTTACTATTAATAAATTTTGCATTTTTTTGAAGCCTGTAAAATCCTTTTTGCCCAACACCGTTTACGCTCATCCTTCAAAAACTGAAACGAATTAGCAAGCCGAATTTGGCCCAACAGAAATCGATGCTGACCTCAAATTCCTCATAGATGCTTGTGCCTGCCACGCAACTGTTAAAGTTTTAAAACGTGGCAAAGTTTAAATTCCGTTAAAAACTTGAGTTTTACACCAATACGAATTAAAATGTCGTCATATAACGATAATACATTACTTTAAATGAAATGTCAAGTTTTCAATTCTTCAAGTGTTCTAGTTATCCAAAAATTACCGCCAGCAGAGCTAAAAAAACCGCCTTTATCTTCAGATGTTTGAAAGATGTAACGAATAGGACAAGCATTTTAATCCGACCGAAAACTACTTCACCGAAAACAACTAATATGAAGTAATATAAGCAGAAATAACAGCCAAGCGCACAGATCAACTGTCACCTGTGTCCAACCGCCGCACCGTTGATCGTCGAGCGGACGCCAGTCAAGTTACCATCTTTCCCTGCCGATTGCAAGAGTTGCCCGGTAGGTTCGCCTCGCCCTAGGGACTCTGCGAGCATCATACCTTTCTTCTAGGTTCCTTGCGAAAAGCTCTGACTCTGATCGAGTCGGTAGTCGTCCTGCAGTGCGTTTAACATTTCGAGGAATCCAATCACTACCGGATCTTGTCCATCGGCTGTCGTATATACACATTATGTGTACCGACCTTCATGCTTTAGACAGTTTGGCGTACAGAACGGAATCTTTGGTTTCTGATCGTTGACACAGCTCCCAGCTTCAAATCATTTCCCCTACTTGCGTGACACAAATACTCCCTAGCACTGTCCTCTCGACTAAGCGTTCAATAACGCTGAGTGATCTTTCACTCTTCTAACGCAGTGACCAGGTTTTTGACCCATATATTAAGGCAGGAAGTACCGTTGAGTCGAAAAGATGGGCAAGGAGTCGGGTGTTCTTTGTTCTCTTCACTGTATCCTCGATGCTCTTGAAAGCTCCCCAAGCCGCTCGTTTCCTTCGGCTCAGCTCTGGAGCTAAGTCGCTCATCATATTGATTTCCCGACCTAGATAGACATAATTGGAACATTCGGAGATATTCGTTCCGTTGGGCGTGAATGGGGCAAAGGAAACCAATCCGTTCTTCATGAACACCGTTTTCTTTAGATTTAGTCGAAGACCAATCTTTCCACACGCTTTATCAAAGCCCGCAAGCATACGTTCCGTTTGGCTAATGTCTAGTGTTATAAGGACGATGTCATCAGCAAAGCGAAGGTGATGTAACTGCCGACCATCGATTTTCACTCCACTCCCATTCCAATGTCCGCGTGATGTTCTGGAGAGTGGTGGTAAATAAATTTGGCGAGATGGTATCGCATTTGCCTAACCCCTCTTTTGACGTCGACGTTAATGTTGTTGTAAAATGGAGATATCTCCGCTGTGAGATATTTATATAGCTCACGAAGAATATTTATATACAAGGCTGTTCAAAAAGAAATGAGCGTTTAAAAATATTTATTGTTTCAATGCATTTCTTGCCAATGAAATACTCTTTGTACTTTTCAGAATTCTTTTCCAAAAGTCATTTCTTTTCGTTTTTTTTTAGCAATTTTGAAAATTGCGATTTTGAATGCTAAAAACGAATTTTCGTCAAATTTTCTTTTATGGGCTCAAACATGACCGCAATCCGCAATGTAGCAGGTTTGAGTTGAAGGTAGTGTTGAAGGTGGTAGTGAATCAACAGTGCGAACATGGTTCCGGAAATTCCGATCTGGTGGTTTCGACCTCAAAGGAAAGGAAGGCCGTGGACGTCCCAGTGAACTTGACGACGACAAATTGAAGACACTATTGGAAGCAAACCCGCGAACAGTCGTTCGAGAGCTTGCAGAACAGCTTGGCTTAAGCACAGAAAGAATTCCCACTCACTTGAATCGCACAGGAAAGGAAAAAAAAAACTCTAGAAGTGGGTGCCGCACGAATTAAACGGTAATCAAACAATTCCCGTTTTGAACTGTCGTCTGCTCTTACTCTGCGCAACAAAAACTACCCTTTTCTTGATCGAATTGTGACGTGCAACGAGAATTGGATTCTGTACAGCAATCGGCGATGTTCAGCTCAATGGATGGATTGTGACCAGGCTCCACAGCGCTTCCCAAAAGCGAAATAGTACCAAAAAAGGTTATGGTGACTGCATTGTTTCCTTGTTCAGTAATCGCGAGGCTGTTATACAGCATACAATTACTTCCATAGAGAAATACACAATAAAATACAACAGTAGCTGACCCTTCGGCAATATCGCCTTCTTCAGAGTCGCTTTTTTAAGTGACTATCAACCATATACGACTATAGTCAGCCGTTCTAATCTTCCCCAATGGAAGTCACTTAAAAAAGCGGCACTGAAAAAGGCGATACTGCCAACGCGATTGCTGAAGAAGAAAACGACACCTTCGTATTCCAATGCCGAGGTTAATAGAAAGTCGATCATGGAAACTGTTATGGAGGCAGTTCAGCGGTGTGCAGACGGGCCGATTCATCACAGATCACGGTAGAGAAGTACTGCTGACAGAACGGCGAAATGTACCGTAAAATCCCAAAAACGACGGCGGCACGACGACCGGCATTGGTCAACAAGAAAGGACCAACCTTTTTCTACGAACGCCCGGCCTCACGTTGTGAAAGCATTTAAGTTGGTTTTTTTCAATAATTTCCTTGATTTTTAATTACAGAAAAGTAAGAATCCATTTTACACACACAAATTTACGTGGTATAGAAGGAAAAGGAAATGGATAAAGAAAACCTGACCAGCTAAATCAAAAATCCATCTCCGTAAATGTTAGAGAAGACAATGACAAACAACTCTTCAAAGAACACCAGTTTTTCATAAACCAAGAAAAAACTTACTCAATGGGAAACCTACGGAAAGCACATGAAATAAAAAAAGAGGGATGGAAAACGATGCAGAGTATGAGAATTAGAGACCTGACGAGCGGCGACATGAGGTATTAGAATCACCAAGGGGTGATGTGTTTATTGGCTATGTAAAGCGACTACAGTAGTCGCTCTTTCAGTATTCTTTCACAATGGACAGAAATCACCACAGTGAAATATTTCCAGCTGTACCGACCCATGATTACACAAAACGAAGGAAAACCAAAACAACTAAAAAGTCAATAATTCCCAACAAAATGAAGATCGGAAGAAAAAACATTGCAAAAGCGAATGCCAATTTGGTCCTCATGGAGGGAAAACATAAAATTGTGTAAATCTAATGCAAAAGGCTATCGTGTTCTCAAAAAAGTGGACCCTCTGGTAAATAGAAAATTTCCAAGATGATTTTTTTTAACATGTATGCACGCTTATCAAAAAGCGAAAACGATGATTGCGATCTGGAGGTTAATGTCCTTTGCATTCTGGTAATACCTGCATCAGAAACGAAGGAATGGAATAACAATGATTTTCACTATCTGCGCTATATACGAATATGTAAAGGAAAACACTACAATAAAAAACTTACGTCTCGCACATATGGACTTTCGCTATTTCTAATGAGAATATCTGATTGAAAAGATTACGCGAACTTGCAAGATCAACGACGTGCTGTAAGAGTACTCTAACAACAATGTAACTTAAACATTCATGCACGAGTATCATACTAACATGCACTGCATTCTTTAGAGACATTCGCTCTGGGCGATCATGTAAATCGGCAAGCTCCACAGTCACTCCTCTGTAAGCTTTCTTTAAGTCTTCTGACCGCTTGGTAATCAACGTTCGTATGCGATTTGCCTCAGTCGAATCAACACCATGATGCTAAAAAATGAACAAGATTATAACACACCAAGAAATGATAAGTATCAATTCTTCATACACAAAAAACCCACCTTAACCTCTTCAATGAGCATTGCTTCAAGTTGTTGCATGATTTCATCATTCCTTTTCTGAAGGGCAACTAACTTTTCGCCTCGGAATTTGATTCCCACAATTGCATTGGGCTCCAAAATACCTGCGATTGACACAGTGGTGTAAGCATTTGTGCAAAAAAGAACCATTATCGAGGAAATAACCAATAAAAGATGATGCACTCCGGTAATTATAAAACAGCTAACCAATGGACAAAGAAGATCAGTTATAGAAACCTTCCTTGTCACTATTCCGCACTTTATTATCAACTTTGGAAAAAAAATTAGCTTTTAGACAATTTTTACAAAGTATTGCAATGAAAAACATAGCTAAATACGTCATAATTTTGCTCCTTTTCTTAAGCACATCAATTTACGATCACCATATATCAAAACGCAACCCTCTTCGAAAAAAGAGCACTTGGACACAATAACACTCAATGAATAGGATAATTACTTTTTGTGCCTGAAATCAGAATCTAAAGACAACAGAATGAATTCCGCACCTCCTCGTGATTCCTTGTCAGCTACCATGCTTATGAATCCAGGATTGATTTTACTGTCTAGCACAACCCAAGCACCACCACGAAGCTCTCCTTTACATGGTATATAAATTATTACTGGCATCCGATACTGTCGAAGAGCATCTACTATTTGAGCACCAAACTTGAGCACCATTTCGAACATATCTAAGCAGAGTGATAAATTAATGCGAGCAGTTTTAACTTATATTTAGAAAACAGATCGCCCGGTTATGTTACCTCGTTGACCACCAGAAAATCCACGCAGAGACGCGATAAACAAAAGCGGTAAGCCCTCCCGGTTGAAGTCGCCAATGACCTCAGCTGTTTTGAACGCTGAGTCCGGATACCACACTTGACCGGCTTGATGAATTTCAATTGATTGGCTATTTGGACAGGCAGGATCAGCAGGAATGATGGAAGTCACGTTCCGAAGTTCGGAGGACACCACTCCAATAGGAATACCACAAATACGTGCACGACCAGCTCAAAAAACTTACAATAAGCTCAATGCAAGAACAAATTCGAAAAGAAAAGCTATAAAGTCACCAATGATCGTTTTCGCCCAGTCATTCATGATCTCGTCGAAGGAATTAGAGTCACAAATCCCACGAATTTCCTCCGAATCCCGACTGTCGATCAGTCGGCGAATATCGTATGGCTTATTAGGTTCAATCGTAAACTTCACTGGACGTGGAGTGGAGTCGAAGCCCAAACAGCGACGGTACGGAAAAGTTGGAATCTGAGACTTAGTTAAACAGTGAAATTTATAAAACAGAACTGCACATTTAAAAATAGAACCTCATCGGGCAAGTAGCTCATCCACTGTATGATCTTACAGATTCCTTCGAAATCGTCATTAACGACGGCGTGCGTTACTCCATTCTTGAACATGATTTGAATGCCTCCAAGTTGGTTATTCGATGTATACACCTAAACCAAAATAAAAAAAACTTTTGTCGTTCGTAAGAAAGTTTAACTAGTTAACCTCTTTTCCCAGCAAAGTGTTCAGGGCAGGCGCACCAGTGAGAATCAGATGAGACGAACGAGTCTAAAGAAAGGCATAGGGGGACTAGCACAGAACGGCGTTCCCCATGCTGATGTACCTGCACAATACGATGAGCAAGACGTGCAGTGTATGCTCCAATGCCGACAGTCCTCCCTGTGACAAGGCAGTACGTAGGTACGTCATCGTATGCTGCCGATGTTTCCCCAGCAATCATTCCAGATCCTTGTAGGTTTTCCACACCGATGTACTCATTCTGAAAGTAATAAGGGGTAAATCCAAACCATAAGATATGATTGTAAATAAGACTGTATACGAAGAAAAAGTAGCAGAGATAAACTATCGCTCTGTATGTAATATTTACAAGGCATGCATCATTGTGTTGATAAGAACGATAGCCTGAATGTAACTTTTGTTTCTAATAATCATTCGAGCTTCTGCCTTTTAAGACATGAAAAAAAATAACCCCAAAATATGGAAAAACTCAAAAACAAAGCCGAATTCACTATAGAATGAAGATAGAGGAGTCATTTAATCTCAAAAAACTACACTCTCAACTAATAAAACTCAAATAAGAAAAAACGAAAATAATTCTAAGTAAACAGACCGGTTTTCCGATAATAGCCTTCAGACGCAGTAAACCATTTGGCAACCTATCATACAGAATTTGTTCTTTTAGATTTTGCTCTTCACCTCCGTCGACGTACAAATATTCAAAACCCTCCTCTGGGTGTGAAGGATCCTATAATTTAAAAAAACAACCAGTGGAACGGTTAATAAAAATAAAAAAGTTCTCATTAGCGAATGAAACATGCAAGAGAGACATTCTTACTGTTTCCGTCGTAAGATTCTCCCTTAAAAATATAGTCGCACTAGGAAAGCGCTCAACAAACCTTGAATTTTGCGCGGAATACTTTCGAAACATCCTCGCATAGACCGATGCGGGCACCAGAATTGCATGAGACATTAACGCGAGGCAACTGAGAAAATGTTATTGAGGTAAGACTTAAAACGAGCATAAAAAACGAATCAATGCAAATAAAGGAACGACAGCAAAGGAGAAAAATGCTCTATGGTCGTATACGACAATCACAAACAATAACGTGAACAACTTTTAGTACAAAAAAAAAGAAAAAAAAAAGAAGCAATAGAAAAGACTAGAATCAGGAACGAACTTTGTGCTTGCGACTATATTCAGAGGCTAAACTGTATAGTGTATCTTCCGGAGTAGCGAATGATCCTGATTGGAATGTGATATCATTTGCTATCACAATAATCGTATAACCACGAGGCTTCTCAG
>MQTX01000186.1:988519-1000827 GCA_009735665.1 Angiostrongylus cantonensis | reverse complement strand
ATATATATATATGAAAAATGACATTAAAATAACACTAACCTCAATTTCCAAGCAACCATCCCGGCTTCGTTGTTGCAGTTATCAGCACGTTGTTTTAATTCGTCTTTGTCCGATATGTGCACGATTTCACCATTCTGAACCATAAGAATATAACTGTGGTTATTAACCAGTGACAGAAATTTTCAATTTGATATATTACATTTGCACAATTGCAGAGCTAAGAAACAGCTTATCAAATGACATTAGGAGCTTAGACAAGCATAAAAAACAAGCAAATGCTTCAATACAGAGATCAGAATTTTGGTGAGATTACTCAGCACGTAGCTGTCTGGATGTATCAATGAATGCACACATAAATGCGGGAGCAGGTAGAGTAATCGGCACGAATGCCACAACATGCGCAAGGACCTGGTTTGAGTCCTAAGTGGAGCAACCAGAACCTTTGCGCCTTCGGGATCGATAAACTGGTGCCAGATTAACCAGGAAACAATTCGTTCCTCCAATTCACGAAAGAGCGATGAGTGCGCGTTATGAAGGCCTGAGAATGCTCTAACATGACTATCCGAGGATTGTAGTAAGAACGGAGTACATCACAATTGAAGGCCATTCACGTAGAAGACCAAATCCTCAAACATCAGCAAAATCCACACGTAAATACGAGAACTTTCCTGGAACGATGAGTGAAACAAGTATTGCTATCCGTAAAATATATGTGAATATATGTGATGTCGGGCAGTGCAAGAATTCCATTTACTAACGCAATAAATGCGATGCCAATTATACACGACTACTCACTATTCCATGTTTTCGTGATCGCACCAACCCGAATCACCTGAAATGTAGGACCGCTCGATTGAAGTACCCTTTCTCGTATTAATACTTCGAAGCCGACTTTCCTTGAACCTCGGTGTGCATAATCAATATGTATTCTTTCTTTGATGAGCGTATTAATACTTCGAAACCGAGCTTAGATTCGAGAAGACGGACCGCTGAGGAAGACCTGACTCGACATGAAGGCGAAGCCGCCACATCGAGACAAATAACAAGCGTGGACCATCGACTCGGATCATCGGCTCTGATGAAGACGAAGACGTCGAAACGTTAGCCGATAATAAATATTACTATCAACCTCGTGTAAGCTCATCAAAGAAAGAATACATACCCTCTCTCGGTTTTGAACACAGTTATTCCGCTGAGGATACTTCATTCGAGGGCTGTATGAACGACTGTGAACTATTTAATTTGGTAATAGTGCCCAGGTGTGCTATTGTATGGAAGTAAACGTATGCTGCTTAACAGCCTCGCGATTGCTGAGAGAGAAAACGACGAATTCATATGTAATTTGGATTAATCGGATCTGAAGAACATAAATTTACCGGGGAATTTAAAGCTCTACATTGATTAAAGAACGCTTATCCATGACTGCATCACTCGGCAGTCCTGACATTCACGTCGATTTCTCAATAAAAAAAATTGGAAACTACATACGTTACATTTCCTTCCTATATAACTCCAGAGATCTCCGATTTACGATGTCAGTGAGCAAAAACTTCACTAGTACATGGCTTCCATAGCGTTACAATACGAATAGAGTATTTGGTCATCTTATACACTAACAGTGTTTGTCTAACCTTTCTTATACTAATTAAAAGATTTCAGATTATCCTTTCACAAGAAAAACCATTAAAGTGCATTATTGTTGTTTAGAAAGATGTATTCCCACAAACGGCAATTTGGGAAACTTCTCCATGCAATCTGCGCCTAACAGTACGTTGTGAATGTGCGGAAATGCATACATTTGATAGTAAAGCTCAACAGAACTCATTGAGAATAAGACAGAGAACTGAGAAAGTGAGAAAAAAAATACTGCATGACTGCTTGCAAGTGCAAAAAGATCTGTCTTCTGCTGAAGCTGACGGCCTCACGAGTAATGAAATGCTGCTAGTACATAATTTACGGAAAACAAGAGTATCAGCGAATAAAACAGTCATATCTACCTGAATCTAACAACGATCTGGCAATAAGCTAACTCGAAGTGTTTGGGTGGCAAAAGGAACACTCCGCTTCAATCCGAAAACTTCATGTAAATATTTCCCAGAAATACTTCATTGGAAGATAAAATCTGCACTTTCGGCTCTGCGCAAAGTGCATGCGCCCAAACGTTGGCCGGATGTTTTATAACAACCTCGTCTTGGCATAACAATTTTGGAAAGCACTGATTCACAGAAACTTTTTAATAGTCTTCATATCCGTTTCAGTACTACATAACAATAACTCAGCTAGTCCTATATAGTATTATCTACGTCAGAGTACATGTTATGTTGAAAATGAGAATGAAGATAGTTTATAATTTGAGCAATGCTTATAACAATTAATTGATGATCACGCATTCTGTTTCATGAAATAAGTATCGAAAATCAAGCTGATACTCAGAAGGATGGCGATACGGAAGAGAAAATACGAATTCTTCCACATCCTAAAACAAACGAAGCGACTCGTGCAATCGCGAGATAGATGGCAATCATTTGCACCAATTTGAGCCATTCAATGGTGAGGGCAAGTAATAAAAATAAGTTTGGTTCACCCTTGAATATAAAGAATATTCAGACATAATTCGTTAAGAGTGGCAAATTATCAGTCATGTAAATCTGGCATTCCTACAAAAAATTATTAAAGTACTGTTAAGTAGAATAAAAAAACATACCTTAACGACCAACTCTTCCTCGGAGAAAAACTGTCGATAATCACCATTGTTGAAGGCAGTTTGTTGAACGTGTGTTAATATTTCGAACTGTCTAAGAAATGAAAACAGTACAAGTACTAAAAAAAAAAACGAAGTTAGTTCTGAGACACTCTGAAAAGTTTTATCCTTAAAGGACTGTACTAACTGTTGGAAGAGGTTCCTCTCACACCCCTCTACGACACCCTCGCAACGGTCCTGCAATTTCTTCCATTCCTCGAGACATGCACGTCCAATCAAGGTGGGATAATCGTAAACGTATGTAGTCCCATTTGCCCTAGATATTAGCACTGATTCTTACGTTAATGAAATCTTATGAATATAGACTGCGAAGATCTACCTAGTCGAGGATCGTTTCTTCTCAATTTTCTTGATCTTGGTGTGCGGTTCTAGCTTACTTTTGTAAAGCAAGTGGGACAGCTTTTGTGGGAATATTATGGTCTGAAGTCACAAGATATTGATTAAACTCGTGATGGAAATAATTTATTTAACTGATTATCAAATATACAACAGTGCCAACACACCTTATACTCATCATAGATGCCAAACTCGGGAGTTACGCCGGTTTCGTCCAAGAATTTTATGCGCCGCCGCCAGAGTTGACGAACTCCTCCATTTTCTGACAATTTGGTGAACACAATTTCCACCTTAATAAAACAAATCTTATTTGTAAAATACTTCTTATACTTGAAACAAGAGAATTCAACAGCACCTCTGTGACATGATGTTTGTACAAAACATCCCGTTGTTCCTTGATGGCCTCCTCGAAAAGGAAATCGAGAACATTCTGGTGTTCCACTGTGAACGTTACCGGCATTTTCGGAAAGGTTACATACATGAAGACATGGTTTGACACAAAGATGTTCCTAAATCATTAAAATATAGCACTAAAGTGAGTAGAACGCAACTACTACAGCGCTAAAAGAGGTTAGACTACTCAGCAAGCATTTGCACAGCATTCGTTAATTTTTTTTATCACTAGAGGCATTACCATGCAAATATAAATAGATAGTTAAAAAATACCACAGTCCCGCATTGCTCCTGAAACATACCAACACTAATTATGAAAGAACACTACGAATGAAGAGTATTAGCACTTATGACACAGCGTAATTCACGAGATTCTTTCATTTCTTTTGAGCACTTACTTCTTGAATTTGCGCATTGAAACGTTAATAGCTCCACAGGCACTATCAAGTTGGGCAGAAACAGTTGAACCAACTATATCGAGGCTTAAAAACAGACGCTGACTATACTAAACTTTTAAACCATGAAGTAAAAAACGTAGGAGTACTAGTAGATACCCTTCATCTGCGCTTCTGATAGGGATTTCGAGAATTTGTCGCACAAAAAGCCTAGAGAAACGTTTGTCGGGATCATCATACTTGAAAACGTTGAGATTTGACAGTCGATCGGAGACAAGACGAGATTCTTTGGGCAAACGCCACAACTCCAGACGTTCGGCACCCAATAGATCTACCTGTGAAAACCCGCTACTTACATTTGAGTGAAATAAGGCAAACACTGATATGATATCGGATGTAGTAAAATGCAAAGGCGCACCTGCGTTAATGGCTTATAGGGACTGCAAACAAGCACGTGGGTAATAATATCTACAGCGACAAGCTTTTTTGCCAAGGCATTACGAATCACGATCGAGGCATTCTCAGCCTCAGCAACAATTAGATCGTCATAATCCGAGTGGAACGGAAGTTCCTAAAATAGTGCATAAGCTTGCATTGCCATGACTTACATCGTCATAACATACCTCAAGCTGAGCCTCACGGTAGCCTTTCTTGGACTCAGCGAGTGTAGTCTTCTGTACGACATTGACCAATAATGTCACACGAAGCTGTGAGCGGATACCGTTTGATTTTATTCCACATTCAGAGAATTTGCTCACTAACGAGTTAATCTATAAACTTTAATTATTGCATGTTTTACAGGAGTAGTACTTGCTGAAAACTGTTACAACTCACCAAATTTTCGTGTGTTATTGCTTGCGCGAAATTGTCTTGGTTTACACTCAACTTGATAATAGATAAGTACTGATTACTGTCTACACTAGGTGAGATCATGTAGTGTCTAAAAATACACTTATACTTTCGTTCGCTCTAGAAAATTAAACAAGGTAGAGGAAAGAAAATGGACTAACACCAGGTTAGAATTGTCAACGAAGAAGTCGTACACCTGCGCGTCATGGTTAGCACACGAGAGAGCAGAACAAGTAACGTCATCAACAGCAAAATGCAGCCCAATGTAGGCACGAATTGCGAAATCAGCCAATTTCTCATCAAAGAAGAATTCATGTATAACTTTATGAATCCAAGGACTTGCGTTTAACATATCCTTTGGACTCATACCACTATCCACCATTTGTGCAAAAATACTTCGTAATTTGGAAACGGCCTCATTCACCGATAACACTTCTTTGGAGTCCCTCTCTGCCAGACTAACTTTTTCCATATCCCAAACAATCTATAAAAAATTCCCTGAGAGAGAGACAAACCCTTTAGAAATTCGGATGCTCAAAACTCGCCTTATTAAGGAATTTTCTATATTTTATTCGGCTATTTTGCAATAGAAGTTGTCTCGCCTGATTGCACACCTCATCTGTGTGGAACATGTTGCCAATCTCCCGAAGATTTTCGATAAGCGGAGCAACCTGAATCTCGCAATTAAAACATCGTTGAAGGAAAGTGTTGTAGAAACCCATTAGAGATGGTGAGAGCACAAACGAACCAGATGAGCACCACGTTGTTCAATAGCTTTAAACAACGCTAACATCAATTTGTTCTTTCCTTTGAGCTGTGTATGTGAGTAAATCATAGCGACCACTCGATCCTTGTCAGAACCGAACTAAATGAAAAGAACAAGTAGATGCACTATTCTGCAAGAACATTTTTGGTTATTTAATGATACATTTGTGTAGACAAGAATTAATACAGCGCAACTTCTTAAGCATTAGCCCCACACATGACCTTCCACTTCTAGCGTAGAATGAGACCTAAATGGATGAGTTCATCTTAACGGCCATCTTCCACCAAACTTATCGTATGTACCAACCGACTAAGCGCTGCGCTAACGACTACCAGCCTTTACAAAGCATGGCTTGTATAATCTTCAGATAAATCGGAACATGTCTTCCCTTTATTCGAAGAAAGGTATTTCGACAAGGTAGCAATTTAATAAATTACGAAAGTAGTGCTAGCAACAACGAAGAAGACACCTATGGATCACTACGGAAAACAAGATCTAGGTAAAATGATCATATGGAGGATTAAAAACGCATTATTAATAACTTTAGTTTCAATCTAAGGCAATACTAACCTCATCATTCAGCAGGGCCACTGCATCGTCATAAACCCGACCCTCGAAAAACTTCTCACATTGCTTGTATTCAGAAAGAAGAGAATTGAGTACATAACTGGTATTTGAAAGAATTCCATTCTCAAATCTGCAACAAAATCGGTCTATTTTAGGAGACTAAAAAATAGCTGATGACCTTGTGAAAATCTCCTACCTTTCGCAGATATGGTAAACCATGTTACAAACAGCTTTAGCTGTTTCCCACTCTGTATGGCTTAGCGAACCGAAATATTCGTCGAGAATTGACTGAAGCACATATTGGTTGAGTTCAGCAAAAATGGTTAGAAATGTAATACGGTAAAATAAGATTAGTTTCATTTCTATTCATAAGCGAGAAATCTGAACAACCTTGACCAATGCGAAGTTCCTCATAGATTCTACTTGGACGGTATCCTTGATTCGTGAGGAGAACTTTTCGGGAAGGCGATTAACCATTGAGCTAAGAGCTTGCTAAACAAATGTTAGCAAGAAATAAGTGAAAATGGTGTTGAATAATGCTTCATTTGAACAAACTTTGAAAAGCGCATGCGGTAAAGTAGGGCTCTCGAGGTAAGAAAAAAGTTCATCAACAAGATCAGTCATGCAAAAGTCAGCTCCTGGTGGGATTGAACCATTTAGCACATTCATACACATCTGAAATTGAACCAAGAAAGAGAAGCCAAGTTATTTAGTTTAATTTACATCACAACAAACAGGATTCGTCTTCCATTTCAAAGATAGCTACATGCGTCAATGGCAATAAATATTAATATATTCCTCCAACTCACATCGAAACATATGTTGTGTCTTTTAGTTTCAGGAAGAACACGTTCGTTCTCAGAAAATTCGGCCCATTCAGGAAATGTCTCTAAAAATGGTTTTGGTTTATACTTCTCGCCATCCTTCTGATCGACAAGACGAGCAATGACTGATCCAGGATATAACAAATCCCCTTCCTTGGCAACATGCTCAAGTCTGTAACACTGTCAGTTATTTGCCACACATGAAATATAACCCTGAAAACTTCGAGCTCAGAGCGCACCTTCCAGGAGCTTTCTTCACCTCCACGTTGAACACGAGTTTCATCGATTCGACTGAAGCATAAACTGAACCAACACCGACCCATTCCTAACGGGATATTTTATAATCAAAACTAATAAGGTCAATTCGTTGACCAGCAAGCTCAGAAAAAGTAATTAATGCATGGACACTTACTCTGTTAGCCTTTTTATACGTGAGCAACTTTCCTGTATAAGGAGACTTTAGTATGGTAGGATCATTATCCTTTTCGAAGACAACAATCGATCGTCCAATTGTGACCTAAAAATGAAACAGCATAGTAAGAAATCAAACTGCTACCACCACATCATACCTTAAATTTGTCGGACGTTTCTTCAAGGTTGCAGGTGTAACTTCGTTCTTGATGAGTGACAAGCAAGCTGCCATCACCGAGAAGCCGAATTTCGACTTGGGTTTTCCCACCATTTAAAGTGACTATGTAATTCAGTGGCCCACTGCGCGTAACTGTCACTTTGTAAATGTTCATATCTTTCACAAGATCGAAGAGAAATGTCTCTGTAAGATCCTTGGTAGGGAGGACCTATAAAAAAGAGGTATTCAAGCACATTTGTTGCAAAAAAACTGCAAGCATCTAGTTATGAAAACACCGGACAAACTACCAAATGTACTTAAACAACTATACGGACCTGTCCCCGCTCAACGGCATTTTTGAAATTGTTAAAAGCTGTTGTTACTCTGGCATGACCAATAACCGCACTACTCACGGCGATCATTTCATGTTTCGGGAGTGGTGCTTTCTAGAAGGCTCAAAATTTGAGAAAAAAATAACATATAGGAAAAAAAACTGACTTGAAGAACTTTGTTGGCAATGCGATTATCAAGCCACTGGGTATTGAAGCGATTTTCTGTAAAATCCGGTTCTTTGAGCATGTCTACCAAGTATGACACCTGTGAGGAAAATGAAGCACGCAGTTCCAATTCCTGTAGGGCACATAACATCACAGATACAGCTTCATGACTGAAAAGGCTTGGTACCCCACAACACAATGTGCAATATATAATCAAGACTTTCGTGTTTACCGAGTACGACCACGAGCGAAAAGGTGACCGAATTGAGAATCGGCAAATTCATGAACTTTACCAGCGCTAGACACGGAAAAGTAACCCCATACGTTCTGAGCTGATCGAAAATTCAGCACTTCAACGGATCCCGTAGAAGGTCGGAAAAAATCTTCAGGATCCTGAAAGCTCGAATTGTTAGGTCGTCTGGAAACTAATACCAGATTCTTTTTCCTTGCATATGCTTTAACCATAGATTTTCCTTCAACCACATTATTACTTGAGAGCACTGGGGAACTCATTTCACGCATTTTCGTTACCTATAGTGGAATTATAATAGAAATTGTGCTTCTACAAATTTTATAGGTCAGAAATTATAAGATAAGTAGCAACTTTGGAAATTATATAGGTAAGTAATTGGGTCAGCCATTTCGACAGCTTTACAATTACAAAATCAGACTCCTTCAAACGCAACCCATACGGGCGAAAATATTAATGACGTATGCGAATAAGAAAGTGATAATGAATGCACTGTGCGACGTTGGTTTCAAAAAATTCCTGCCACAGAGGCACAATGAACTGAAGAATTTGATGGAAAGAAGTATATGCTCAACTGTTTCAGAACTTGCAGAACTGATTTTAAGCATTGCAACGTTCCGAAGAGTTTAGAAAACAGTGGAAAGTCGAAGAGGTTCGACAAATGGATGCCATAAGAATTAAATGACAACCAAATAAATCGCCGTTGGCAGCTCTCGCAGGATCATCTTCTACGCAACCAAAACGTCACGCTTGTTCATCGTATTGTGACGTGCGAAAACGGATTATATACGATAACTGGTCGACTGATCACATCAAGATGAAAGTTAGCAGATTTCACATAGTCAAAAATGCATCAAAAGGAAACTACGCTGCCATCTTGAGGAGGTACATATAGTTTGACCTATCACAGCTTCCAACTGATGCGAAGAACGATGTTTACCGTTATAATAATGAGCCGAATTTAGCGGCTTTTATTTCAATTAATGGAGTTTATTCTGAGATGAGACATGCCATTTCTGAAATAAAGGTTGAAATCCGACATTAATTTCCCGGTCACCAAAAACATGGTATAGAACAACATCTGAATTGTTTTCCACACATTATAATCCTAGTTTTCGGATGTCCCTCACAGAGTGATTTCCTGTTGGTTAGCCGCGAAGCAACGTGGCGCGTTCACAGGAATAATCGCGAACCAAAAACAACTTCACGTTTTCCTCTGGCGCAGGTAGATCCACAGGATGGATCCTCTTTTTCTATTGCGCGAATTGGCTTATACCTGTCGGCGAGAAAGTATTCATGCATGTACGTGCGTGTGTGTTCTCGTTTATGTGGATTGCATTTTACGAGTCAATTCGGCTAAAATCCTACAACCAAGTAATCGAGAAATACATAGGAGGCGGCTAGGAGTATCCTGCAACAAATAAGCTCCTCATCCACTCTGTAAGAGACTGGAAAGCTACCCATGAACATACCTAGTCCCACGTTTAGAACCCAGCAAGACGTACGTAGGTATTAAGTGCTAAGCACACTAAAATAAATGGGCTCGATTTCCCTGATAACGAAAAAGCCCCGAAACGGCAGCACTGAAGAGGACGAGTGAGAAGAGGCTGTTGAAATTTCAGGCTCATTCTAGGTCGCCTAAACCTCAAAGGACTAAGGCGATAATCTGTACCTACAATGCACGCATTCTTGCATCTGAGTCCTCGATAGAAGACTTGATCAAGCAAGTAAGAAAAATAAGACATGACGGCATCGGACTGAAGAAGAGAAAACGCCACCCATTCAATGCCGACTACTACTAATACGCCACAGGACTGCTCCTCGGAAAACAGTGGAGTCGGCAAGCCAGCGTTCTCGTCAAAACGAAGTTGGCCACGAATATCGATGCATTGGAACCACTAACAACCCGAATTGGACTTGCACGATTGAAGAGATATCGATCAATCCCGGCTTTGACAATTTTCGTCGTTTACGAAACGACATCGAGCTACGACCAAGACGAATTCGAAGCGTTCTATATGAACTTGGAGAAGTTCTGTAGAGAAGATCACACATTCTTTAATGTCATCATTGATTATTTCAACGCTAAGATCGAAAAGAGAAGAACGTCTGAAGAACGACACATTTGGAGCCACCGATAGACTGCAACGACAAGAGTGAGAGGCTGTCTGAGTTTATTATAACGACCAGAACCATTTATAGTAACTCACAATTCCAAAAGCCTCACTCTCAGAGCTGGACTTAGGACTCTTCCAATAAAGAATACCACGACGAAAGAGAGCACATCATAGTAAATCGAAGGTTTTGCCTAATCGATGTCGCCATTATTCCAAAACCTTACACGATCAGAGCATCGCCTTCTTCGTGCAAGATTTCAGTCCTCCCAGAAGGGAAAAGAAGCCGCTAAATTAAAAAAGAAACGAAATACCAGAACCACCATAAACAGATTTAACCAGACCATTAGTGGGTCATTGGTAAGATGCCGTTCTTGACAATACAGACGAGGACAATGACTGACCTACTCAACATCTTCATGTTAGCCCTATGAAATCTGAAAGTTTGAAAGTTTCCATGAGAAGTCTGTATCCACAAGCACTCTAGCTGAGACGCCAATATGGAATCGCACAATCTAAAGGCAGCCGTCAACTGATGTTCAAACTTGCGAAACAATGCAGACGGGCGATAAAAGAAGATTGTTAAGAGAGAAGAGCAGCAACAATTGACGACGCCGAAGAGGCTGCGAAAGGCATTTGCCATTTGCAAGGCACACTGAAACATCGCAAATTACATAGCCAAGATAATTGCACTAACCCTAGATGGAGCGGTCGCAACTTCCAAAAAGGCAATCTAGAAAATAATTCACCATTACTACTCAGATATCTTTAATAGCCACGTACTCTTCGAACATATGCAATAGACCACGATCGAACAGCATCTGCCCTGGCCAGGATAATATCTGAACACCTAAAGAATCTTCTGTTAGACCTCACCAACGCAGTGGTTCGGTTCGTCGCACGTTAGCCGTCTCAACGCAAGATTCCAACTAAGTGGAAGACCAGCACGACCGCGCTATTATTCAAGAAGGATGCCCTCCACGATATCGGTAATTATATCCCAATCTACTTATTGTCCTACTCTAATGCAAGTATCAGAAACCTGGGTAGAATGACAAATCGCCCAGCGTTATAGAACGTGCGGTCGAAAATACGACGCTATCACACAAGTGAGAGAGTTCCAAAGCTCGAGCGTACGTCAACGATGAAAAATTAAAGATGCCATTCTATACGCCAAACTATCGAAGATAAGGCGGGCCGGACACGTAATGTGTATGAACGACAACCGATGTACAAGAGGCGTTAATCATTTGATTCCTCGGGATGTCAAACGCATAGCTGGAAGACCGCGAAAGGGAACAATGGAAGATTTAGTCGAGCCCGTTCTAGTCACTCGAAGACCAACAGGAAGAGAAGAAAAACGGGTAGCACATATATAATATATACATATATGTGTACATATGTGTCCACGGATCTCCCTCATATGAGGGATCTCGAGCCGGTTAGTCGCGTCGCTACGTGGCGCGTCCCCAAGTGGCGGATAGGGGGTTAATCGCGGACCAAAAGCGACCTTTGCTTCCCGGAGACGCAGGTGGATCCAGGGGATGGACACCCTGTTTCTGCTACGCCGATTTGGCACATACTTTCTGTAACTGCTGGGCGTATTCATGCATGGGTGTGTGGGTGCGTTCTCGCTTTATGCGGATTGTATTCTACGAGTCAATTCGGCCAAAAACCTGCAATCAAGTGACAGGGAAGTATATGGGAGGCGGTGAGGAGTCGCCTCCAACAAATGAGCTCCGTGTCCACTCTGGGAGAGCCTGGCAAGCTACCCGGGAGTATAACCAGCCCCCTCGTTCAGAGCCCAGCAAGCTATACGGGGGTATCAAATATGCTAAACACAGTAAAAAAAATGGCCTCATTCCCCTGACCCCGAAAGAGCCACCAATTTCGCAGCGTTGGGTAGGACCAGTACGGAGAGGCTGCTAAAATCTCAGGGCCAATGGAAGCTGCCTGGATCAAGAATTATGGTGACGATCTGTACTTAC